>JAOXNN020000021.1:2533950-2576646 GCA_028571205.2 Hydropsyche betteni | reverse complement strand
TCCCTCCACTCCCCGCGGAGATATTAGCTCTGCGTTCTCTTACCCGACGCGTGCTCTTACCCCGAATGACCCTACATTTCATGATCCTCACTCATGAGAAAAATTACAAGGAGTGATATCATAATGTGTCTATTTAATATTTTAAGGTACATGAAATATTAAAGTAGTTTTATAGTTAGGATACGTGAGGTTAAGTTAATTTTTTAATGAAAAATACATCAATTATTTACATTTATTTCACGACTCTGAGTTACGCAGGAAATGATAAAAAGAGATATCAAATTGTTGTCTATTTAATTTTTTGAGGTGTATAGAACATTCTAATAACCTCAAATGGTTTTTGGTTAGGTTATGTGAAGTTATTTATTAACGATATATACATAATAATGATTTATTATGTATATTTCACGATCTTAAATCATGACGAAAACAACAAGAAAAGACATCACAATCTGTATTGAACATTCGCATAACCTCAAATGATTTTGTGGTTAGATCAGGTTGATTTTTTAATGACATGTACATCACAATGTATCTATTGTTTGGTGTTTTTAATTGGTAGTTTTTTTACACGTTCAAATTAACATTTACGCTTTACAACCGCAATTGTTGACGGAATGTACGACATGGTTAGATTCGTTATTGTCATTTTTTCAACAATAGGAAATTCTAAACGTCAATTTGCATTATAATGATAGGTGTGCTTTGCGTGATTTCTTTTGTCTTTTCAGATAAAACGCATCGAAACGAGTGACAAACATATAATTTTAACATTGAACTTTTGAATTTTGCCATTTGATTGTGCAATAATTATTTAAGTCTCATCAATCTTTGCTTTTACATCATAAAAAAACTCATAAAAGTAATCTTTTACAGATAAATTTTATCTAGTATTTGTTCGAAATAGTAATTTTTTATTGACTTTCCAACGGCTGCACCCAATTAGTTTATGTTAGAAATCAATGGGAATGTGTTTACAAAAGTCATCCGATATAATAAGTTTGCACAAAAAGCAATTTCGTTTTTTTTCTATTATAGCGGGAAAATTTCAAAATAATACCTTGCGACAGTAATGTGTTGTAAAATATTCTTTCGAAACTTCAAGAATTATTATTTTAATAATCGTTAATGAAATTATTGCTCATTATAATTTTTTGCTATATTAACATAAGTACATGGATTTAATTTACATTGCAACGAAAATTTTTTCCATAATTTGCACACTAATTATTGCAACGCATACAAATTATATTAGGTCAATGCTTAAGTTTCAAGTGTTTTTTTTCCTTTCTCCGAAATATTGAATAACATCGGTATTTAAACTATTTTATTGTATGAAGGATATTTCCTTTTCAGTATCTGTTAAGTTTTACCCTAAGTGAACAATAAAATTTTTTGAAATGTCTAACAATAAAGTGCATTTATTGCATTTTTCACTGTACAAATTTTGTAAAAATAATTTTGGAACAGCGGCAATCAAAAAAAAATTGCGTATAGTAAAGATGCAATTATAGTAAGAATCACTCAGTTGTGATTTTCAAAATTCAGATTTAGGGATTTTTCATTATTTGATAAAAGACAGTTGGAAACTGATGATGATATAATTAATGTTGATCCAAGTCAAAATATAAAATAGATCGTGTTGAAGATAAAGTTAACCGATAAATAAATTAAGGTATCTGTATCGAATCAGGTTGGTTTCATAATACAATTTCTGATGAAAAAATACGATGAAAGTTTTGCATTGACCTAACATTATATTGAAATATAATTTTTCAATCATATTTCTAATTCGGGTCAGACGACCAAAACGGCAGATTGAAAACATCCATCAACTGCAACCCGTCCATTGCTGACCCCAAAAACTAGCGATTATTGAATCAACGATGACCTCAGTAGATCGCCATACCGTTTTATAACGATCCTGGCGATTTCAGAAAGTTCAGTGAATGCGGAAATCCTGGAAAATTATATGCACTTTGTCTCGTTTAACAGGTTGACGAATAAACGGCTGACCGTTCGTTGGTGATAACGATGCGGATTCATGCATGTAGAGCAATCAAGTTTCAAGGTTCTCAAACTGAACAAGGTTGTACAGTGGATGAGTCAGGGTAAGGGAGGAGATGAGATTTTTGCATTAGTCGATGTTAACGTGCAACTATTTATGGTAAAGGTAATGTACCGTCAAAGTTCATACCAACCTCCCAAGTGATGAAACATGTTTAAAAACGTACATGCACCTACACATACAGAGATTAGCATGCCTAGTTTTTGAGTTGGCGCTCGGTATTACGTTTATACATGTACATGGATTATACATATACATATACATGTACATTCGCAGTTTGACAGTTGGTCGTACGAAACTTTTTGTTCAGGTATCAAAGCAGCATCATTAGAGTATTCAACACCACGACCAATCCATCAACACAAAATCCAATTTCATTCGTTTTGATCGATGTTTTGGATTAGGTTAGGTTAGGTTGGGTTCGGTTTGTATCTATTTTGTATAGAAATAACCAACTGACGTTTAAACATCAAAACTTGGAGGCAAATGTGTACATGAATGCAGGGTACCAACTTAAAATTTATAACTGGATTTGTATGTATGGGAGGTTGGTACGAACTTGGACGGTACATTAGCTTACCCTATTTATAAAATAAATAACATAGGATTGATTTTGATGTCCAAGGAGATGAGGTTTTTATTGGATCTGGATGTTTCGGTTGGGTTTGGTGGAAATTTATGGCGAAATCGTTGATATATTGGATAAGTGATACATTTTGCAGTGAACATACACGTATGACTATTTATAACAAGAGATGGTTTCTGATGCTCATGGAGATGAGGTTTTCGTAAGATTTGGATATTTCGGTAATATTCAGTGAAATTGTTGATTGTTCGGATTCGTTGGATGTATTGGATAAATTATATGTTTTTGCGGTTAACATGTGTCTATTTATATCAAGTGATGGGTTTTTGATGTTCAAACTCCTTGAATTTTTTTTATTTTTTTTTATCATTTATGGTGTTTTTATTAAACAGGACGTTACTTTTTTGACTATTACTAATGTTAAATGACATTCATCATGTTTATTGGATGAAAATCATTCGTTGAAAGATATTTAACTTCTTTAATATCCAAAATTCTTGAAAAACACTGTCTTAGATTAGATGTTATATATTGCATCTAATTATATTGATATAAATTACTATTTCAAAGTTAAACTTTTCCCTATCGAACATTTCGACCCATATTGATTATTAAAATTAAGCTCCGTATGGTGTGATCACTCAATGAACTTGTTCATATTACACATCACCTTGAATCAATTCGATAAGACAGCTTCTGTATCTAACTCTTAAAACACTTCCAACGTTTACCGAAAATAGCCTTGACCCACAACAAACATCACACAAATCTCACACGACAACAATGCCAATTAGTGACCAAAACGTATCACCGATTTGCACTTATGAACAGCCAAACGAGAAAAGTTTGAGAAGCCCATTACATTATGCAGATCGCAGTCCGCATTCTTCAACATGTACAGATCACTTATGAAACAGAATCCGGCTTCGGTACATGTTGCAAACTCGAATGGTTTAGTTCCATAATAAAATAATACATATTTGATAAAAAAAATGATGGTGAATACAAAAGTCATCAGTGATGAATTCGAATTGTCAAAATACAATCAATAATCATGAATGATTCGCTTTCGTATCGAGTTTGTTGATCAGCGGAGAAATTTCCATTGTGCTAAGAAGACAATGCCTTTAATGATGATGACGATCATTATTATTTCGAAAGTGATATAAGTCTATTAAAAAAATATTAGTTAAGACCAGTTTTATATTCAATATGATATATTTTGATATCCTAATAATTGTACTATGGAGAATTTTAATTATATCAAATTCAAAATGACCTTATATTATATACGTTTCAAAAAACGGCTCATATATTTTTGAAAAAGGTCGAAAATTTTTTGCAATAACATTATAAAAACTAGATGTTCATGCAAGTATGTATTTGTGCTGAAAATAGATGATTGTTAACATTACCAACATATTTGAAGTGATATACAAACGAGATGCGTAAACAAGAAAGTTTGAAGAAAAAAACGAATAAACAAAATATTTTTCATGTTATGAATGTTGATTTTCAAGATTAGACTTTGGTATAAAATGTATGAAATTATAATTGATTTTGAATCACATAAAAACGAATTTTGACCTTTTGTAATTGACATGAAAAATATTCACTTTCGTTAAGTCAGTTTATAATATTTATTCAAATAAATTATTATCAAGTTTCGAATTAATTAAGATTAATCATCATTTTTTCAATATGAGTTCATATCCATTTTTCATACAAAAAAAAATGTACAATATATTTTTTCGAACAAATAGCAACGACTCTTAAATTGCTTATGACAAAAAACTATAATTCCAATTCCTTCTACACTGAACAATATGAAATTACGAATGAAGTAACTCTGAATAACCTCAATTACGAAATTTCGCAACAAAACAACTAAACAGTTACGTCAAAAATTGAACGACCCACAATTGGATAATGGCGTCCGAATTGTTCGTACGGGAATATATAATATAAAGGTAAATGTTCGCTAGCTTAGCGATAAAAAAAATGTTATTGATGTAACATTTGTATTAACGGGGGGTGCAATAAGTTAAAAATAAAAATGAATGTTAGAAAAGATCGCGAGATCTTTCGATGGCTTGTTTGGAGAAACAGGTTTCCCAAAAATGGAAGATCGTTCCA
Organism: Hydropsyche betteni; assembly: GCA_028571205.2. NCBI lineage: Eukaryota > Metazoa > Arthropoda > Insecta > Trichoptera > Hydropsychidae > Hydropsyche > Hydropsyche betteni. The sequence continues at coordinate 2,571,856 of JAOXNN020000021.1, read as the reverse complement.
AGGACATGTTGAGTTTTGACGCATGTGTTAAAAAAGGGATCGTTTATTTAAATTGCTTCAATTGCTTCAATCTGTGATACTTGTAGTTTCCAAGATATCATTGGATCTAATACAAGATGCGTTTATTATTTAAATTTATCTTATAAATGGTCAATGATTCTATTATTTTTGAATAACTTTTATTTATAGAGTTGGATTTACATCCGGAAATGTAAAATTAGATCCAACATCTTCGGATTAGTTACATCAGAGTTCTGATATTTCCGGATTGCATTATTTAGTAATATTTTTGAATATTGGATTAAAAATAGATTTAGGAATTACATTTTCATTCGTAGTTTTGGAATAATGTATAAAAATTTGATCTTATAATCTTTGGATTAGTTATATCAGAGTATTAGTAATTATCGGATTACATTATTTTATCACACTACTAATTCTTGTGATTGAAAAATATTTGGATTTTAGAACAGAATTTTCATCCGGAATCTTTAGATAAAGGAAAAAATGTTTGAACCCAATCCTAGATTGTTTCATCAGAAAATTCCAATGTTTTATTACTACAAATTCCATCATACGAATAGACCTAGATTGTAAGATCAAAATTTCATCCAGAATACCAAAATTATATTTCTCATATTAAATCATTTCACTGATACGACCAAACATCACCAAATCGAATTTACACATAAAAATATATATATTTTTATATTATATAATTTATATTATTTTTTATATAATAATAAATAATTTATGTCTAATCTGTCAATTTGTGGTAACCACTCATAGCAAACTCCATCACTAGGATAACATTGGATAAAATCATTAATATTTTGGATTCTATTTATCAAATTAACTCTTAAATTTTGTAATTTGAAGCAATTTTTTGGAAACTTGCGTCCACTGATACTCGATGGATGATACTTAACGATCTCTCCACTTGTCTACAGTAGATGGAGTCTACCTTCAAGATGATATCATTGTGGTTTCCGATCCGGTCTACCTTCAGAGTTTATTTTTATTTATTTTTTTAACGCACTCCATACGTATATCATATACATGCGTGTAAAATGCTACTTTTACTTTCGCTTTCTCTACTGCTGATCTTCATCAGCATTGTATCAGTTCGTGTCGTGTCCTTTTTGATTTATTGCATCGAAAGCGCTATTATGCAACTTTTTTATTATACTACAGAGACGAACTTGGCAATTTGTATAATGTTGCCCGTTGAACAAACGGTATTTAGTGATGAAATATTTCGAAATCGACTGATAAAATAGCACTTTAATGATCGATAAAGGTATAGACCAACCGATTTTTTATATTTCGAATACCTGTCTATCTATTTTCTATCTATATATATAAAAATGAATCGACGTTCGGTGATGCGCTAAAACTCGAAAACCGCTTGACCGATTTGGATATATATTTTTTTATTTGGTTCACTTTAATTAACAGGTAGTTTAAAAAGAAAAATAATAGGGAAATTCCTAAAGAAAAAAAAAATATAAGTAATTTTGTATGGAAAAGTACACCGCCACGCCGCATTAATTGCCGCCGCACCGCCACTGATTGTAATTATTGTCACAATAATTACAATTGGTACAGTGTGTTCAGAACGCGTATTCACACCGGGAATCGGGAACCGGGAACGGGAATCGGGAACTGGTGTGTGAAGAACGCATAAAGACAACAGGAGCAACAAGCCAACGGGACATCGGGCGCTATTTTAAGATAAAAAAAACCCAGTATTTAGAGTCGAAGATCTATCGTTTGTAAACGACAGATCTTCTTATCTTCAGGGACAGGTCTTCTTGCGAAAACGACGGGACGAACGCAAGACACGACAAAAACGGGACAGTCCCGGCGAAAACGGGACGTATGGTCAGCTTAGTTTTAGCGAGACTAACGAACAGCGATTGTAGATGATACGAAGTTCTCCGGGTCAGCTAGTATAATACAAAATAAACTCACCTTGCAAAATGGATATGTTCTCTCCGACTTCGGGGAGTAGATGTTGGAAAGTGGTGCAAAGCAGTGCACCACCGCCGAAGGACAACAGGGCCACTACCACTTTGTTGGCGTTTTTTATGTCGGAGGCCGAATCGTCGTCTTTGATCAGTTTGAACTTTTTGGCCAAAACCATCGGCAACAGGCCGAAGACGAGAGATGCAAAAAACAGCACCGCCATTGCAACAGCTTTTGCAACAATGGTTTCTTCGTGTTCGCCATCTTCGTCGCTTTTCAAGACAATTTCTTGGATTGATGAGCCCATTTTGATTTTTTTTTTATATTTTTTTAATACGTTAAGTTATTGTTACAAATTGAAAATGTACGATTTGTTCCACATTCGGGTTCGAATCTGAAAAAAAAAACAATGATTTACAATGGTTTATGAAAATTTGAATGTCTGATGAAAAATTGAAGGTTTTTCCGTCAAAAATACGATTCATATTCAAAGTGCCGTTTCGCGGAATCGGATTCGTTCGGTTTCATGCAAATCAATAAATATTTAACGAATTTTCGAAATGCGCTTGAAAAAATGCGAAAGGTGACAAAACGTCCTCGCTGAAGCGAATACTGAAAAAAAATTGATTTTTCACACTATATCAACGGGGTGATGACACTACAGTCCCGGCCTTGTTGAAAAATTATAACAATTAGTTAAAATATCTTCACATCTAGTTCATAGTTATACGTATATCATATTAATTTTTATATATTTTTTTTGCTATCTCTTTAAATTAAAAAAAAATCCGTTTTGTTGTGGTAACGTTCATAAAAAAACTCCGTTACTATGGCAACGCTCATACATCTTTAACAATCAAAATTCAACCTCATAAAAATTAAATTAGACTTTTTAAACATCATACTATACCTTTTACAAATCAAATTCATGTATCGCAAATCTATTTTCTTCATTTTCTATTTTTTTATGGAAAATATTATATAAAAGATACGTTTGATACAATTCCATGGTACCTATTATATTTTCAAATTGATTTATCCAAAAATTTAATTAATTATTTAATAATATTATATTTATTTCGAACTCCGTAACGTCAACATGATTAATAAAATTCATGTTTTGTTTTAATTTTTTGTTTCAAAACCCAATTAGGTAACAAATAAAGTTTGAAAATTGATGTATCCATTTTTCAATCGATCCATCATTTATATAATATATGTTATATGTGTACTTTTATTTTTAAGAAAAGATACAAATTGGTCAATCAATCAGTGTGCGGAATCATTGAAAACAAAAAAACGAAATATCTTTTATGGCTAAAAAAATGCATTGCTCTAAAAGTTAAAATCACAAATAGTGCCGACTGATAAAGCAATTATTTTTTTTCGTATTTACGATCGAATTTCAGGAAATCGGATCGAAGAGTTATCGCAGCGTAAAACTAAACTTTTGCAATTGTCGATAATCGAGAATAACTTATTGTTAGTTCGCGTAACGCGTTTCCGCAATGAGTTACTCTATCCGATTTCTGAAATTGATATGCAAAAAATGTTGAAACGAAAGTAAAATGCTATATAAATATTGATCATATGCACGCAGCAGTAATAGATTTATTGAGGTTATGTATAAGAATCTTGTTATAAGTGGTGTAAAACCGACAAGTTTTTTTTTCATATAGAAAACTCAAATGCGTAAGCCTGGTTTTGCGTACATGACAATAATAATATTTTTTTCAAAATATAACAATAATATAAATTTTGATATTCCTATCTTATAACCACGCTCAAATCAAAATAACCAATGAAAATAACAATATATTATAGATAGGATTTTGTATAGATTCCATAACAATAATGTGTAATTTTGACAAATCGTTTAATTTTATTACAACGTCACTTTCATCGTAATTATGCAACAAATTAAACGCATTCGTAGTTCCGTCTAATTATATTATAATATGTTTATTTATGTCGACGTTTTAACATTAGAAATCGTTATTAATTTATTCGTCGATAATTTATGTCGATACATAAATTAATAATAATAAAAAATTCATATCAATTGTGTCTCGTGGACAATTCGTTTAGACAAAAAAGGGACGAATATATTATATTAAACTCAAATTTATGTATTATTCAAGTTTTGAAATATTATATATTCATATATATATTATTATAGCTTATAGAACTTGTGATTGATAAATTTATACCTTTCTCTTTTTGTTTGATTAGTCAAAATCAGATTTTAGAAAATATTGAAAAAAAAACACAGATACCAGTTATTTGAATGAACGAGTTTTTGTTCCAAAGACAAAAAAAATATTAGTACAAACAATATTAAAAATATAAGTGACAGGTTAATGTCCATTCACAATGTGTGATTTTTCGTCGTTTATGAATGAATATAAATAATTCATATGATTTTGGTATTACGAAATAATGTAGGTATATATTATTATTATTATTTTATTTCGATTTATAAAGGCTGTTGAAAGAAAAATATAAATGATGAAAATTCAAAATTACTGACATTATAATGTTCACAATGCGTATAAGTATATTTATAATAGTGGTATAAGTATAATAGAAATATATTAAATATTATATTTTTATAACCTATATGGAATTCTTTTGTATCTGAAATAACGGGATTTTGAAATCCTGGAATTCCTGTTTATTTTCCTAAATGGAATAAACCGAACGATATATATTTAATAAATTGTAACTGGAATCGTATAATTCCATTTGGAAAAATTAAAAATCGAAATCTTTAGAGTTCCAAATTTTTTACCATTTTGTTTATGTTTTAAAAATATGAAGTTATTCATGATTTCGACGTGTTTATATTAATAAAATTTAATTTTGCAAATTCGAATAAAATATTTTACAATACGAATTCAACTTTCAAGTATTTTTTTTTCTTTTGAATTTAAAAAAAATTGTAATCGAACTTCAAAATCATTATTGTTAATATGATTAACCCTGAACTTATCAAAAAAAATGCATTTTTCCATATAACAAAATAGACTTATACCACATTCCGAAAAATAATCGCCGAATGATGTGATTTCATCACATCATTATATGAAACTCGCAGTTTACTAAATCAATTATTTTTTTCGGAAAATCAAGAACTTTTTAACATACAATGTAATCTCGAGAACAAATTGTTTCGAATCAAGGTTGTTCAGATCAAAACACGGATAATTTTATAATTATTACGTCATTTATCTCAGCTCGGATCAATCTTGAACTTGAACCTCGCTAATTATTTTCAGATTTGATTCAATCACTTCAATCAGTATTATTAAGAAGGGATTTCAAACCGACGCGAAAACTCATACTAAAAATAGTAAAAAAATAATAATTATATAAACTCACTATAAATAATAAAACTTCGCACGCGAAAAAAACAACACACACAGATTTATTCCACTTTTTTTCTTTTAAACATCGCGCGTCATTTTTAACGTTCGAATTTGGCGCCAAAACGCGGTCAGGTGTTGCGGCACGTTTGCCCGATCTGCCCACCTGTCGACGACTGTCGGCCAAAAGCCGGCTCATGGCCGCCGAAGAGCGACTTTATGGCCCCCACTGTTGGGCGTCTTCGTGCGGTTAACCCCTTAACGGTGGGCGTTGCGAATTTGACAATATATTAATCTGGTTGTGAATCGGAGACGAGTTTTCGGTTTGGTTGATTATGTATACTTGAGAAACTAAGCGGTTTAGTCTTGTTGATTATTATTCATTTATTTATTGATATTTTAGTAATTCTTTACAAACCAAATCGGACACTTTACGAATCAAATTAGACATTTTGCAAATCAAATTGGACGCAATATGAGCTCACGTATTCTTCAAGATATTTACACTGACGATGTAATTTTAATGTTTTTTTCAAAATTCTTATTTTTTTTATTAAAAAAAATCATAAATTGATAAATTTGGTTTAGAAGTGTAAAAATTGGATACTTTACAAATCAAATTGGACACTTTACAAATCAAACTAGACACTTTTCGAATCAAACCAGACGTTTTACAAATCAAATTGGACACAATATGAGCTCACGTATTCTTGAAGATATTTACACTGACGATGTAATTTTAATGTATTTTTCAAAATTCTTAGTATTTTTATAAAAAAAACCATAAATTGTTAAATTTGGTTTAGAAGTGTAAAAATTGGATACTTTACAAATCAAAATGGAAACTTAACAAATCAAGTTGGACCCTTTACAAATCAAATTGGATATTTAACAAATCAAATAAAACAATTGAAATAATTTACTCATTAGGTATCTATTTATATTTACGTACAACATATACATATGTATATATAGAAATTAAAGATTATTAATGAAAAAAAACTTCAAAAAAGTTAAAAAAGTTTAAAACTTCAAAAACTTTAAACTTGTATTATATAAAGTCTTTTTCATCAATAATCCTAAATTACTATGTATGCATATGTATATATTGTATACAGACATAAATAAAAACCTAATGAGTAAATCATTCCAATTGTTTTGTTTGATTGGTAAAATGTACAGTTTGATTTGCAAAATGTCCAGTTGTCCAATGTCCAAAAAGAAAGATTTAAAATTTCATTCTTTAGTTTGTTGATGTAAAATTTGTTCACTCATTTACTTTAAAAAGCAAAAAATATAGTCGATCCGTTACTTAATGAAAATATCCAAAAAACTTTAATGTAGTAATAAATAATTTTAAAAGCAAATTATTCATATTAATATGATCTGATTAGATTATTGTGATATGATTATATAATAAAATATAATTATCAATAAACACCAAACAGTGAATGCATTTTTATCACAGTGGGCTCTCGATTTATCGATCTGATTGTGAGTAATTAATATATAATGAAAAGAATAAAACGTTATCTTTCAACATTTAAAATATTTAAGTGTGGATTAATTGAAAACGATATTGAAAATAAAGCCTATTGTATCTTATAGGGAAGAGTTGGATAATACCGCGCGTCTGATAACTACGTATTGCATAAACTAAACGCTTCTAGTTGTATCCAACGCTTAAAAATCATAGCCCGAAACGCCTAACCCCTTCCCCGCGTACGACCAGTTTGCTCCGAGCAGCAACGGAATAACACCCCGTCATGTAAGTTTTTACTCGCTTTTCTTATAATTTGGCGGGTATCTTTGACAGGAGGTGAGTTATTCTGTATTTATATTGTAACACATCGTTTTCTTCCATTCTAATGCTTACATATTGTAGGATTAATGCCCAAATGGATTCGAATATACGACTAATTTTACTGCACTGTTTTGAGTTTATGAAATGAAATGATCGAGTTTGTTAATTCCGCGCACAGGGTGCGATATTATCAAACGGGACGGGTATATTATCATAATAAGGCTGATTGTAAGTATAGCTGAGACTGATTAGTTTTAACTTTATTCAAAGATTTGCTAATTTTAATACCTAGTCATTAAAAAATAATAAATGTAGAAGTAGATAACTTTTGTTGACTTAACGAATCTAAGTTTCTGTTATTATTTCGTTATATTTTTTATAGTTGATTTATCTTGTTCTAAAATAATATCTCAAGCTATAGAAGGAGTCTATACTCCTTATCTGGATTTAGTTAAACTAAAAATTGTTTTTTTTTTTTTAATTTATTCTAAGGTTACTCATAGAAATTCACGATATTATTAAGGGCACGGTATTATCAAACCAGTCCGATGATACCACGTTTTCCCATTTTTTTTAAAATATTGAAATAATTACTTTCAGTTTAATTTTTTAAATATTTTGCCATGCTGTATGTTTAGCTAAATAAATTCTTTACTACTTAACTACATTTTTTAATCTGTACATCAAATTCTGTCTGAATTATAGGTCCAAGTTCTTAGGGGCATGGTATTATCAAACTCTCCCCTACAAAGACAAGTACGGAGAAGGTTAATATTAAAAAAAATAGTATCGGACATTAAAATTTAAGTGCCGATTAAAAATTAATTGATCTGAAAGTGACGAAATGTCGATTGTTAAATATAAAAAAAATAATGTGAATAAATAAATAAATAAAAACAAAATCATTTTAAGTGAAAGAGATTGTGCATTTTTTCAGACATTGTTGTGGAATTTCGATTATTTTTCCTTTTACGGGGAAAATTTTGTAAATATAATCGATTTGGAAAAACCCAAATTTGAGCTTAAGTATGAAATGAAAAAACATATTGCAAAGCATTAAAAAAATGAAAGTTAAATCATTAAAGTTTTTATATAAAAAAAAAACACAAATGAATCTTACAAAAGTACGTTTTTCATGATGTGTAAATTCATAAAAATAGTATAATAATAGTTAACGATACAAATTACTTTTATATGAAAAAAATTCATTGCGAAATGAGTTAAGTTTTTTTAAACATAAAAAATTAGTAACTCGAAGAATTGTGAAGATTTATGAAATTGACAATAAATAAAAAAATATATATTTATACATAATTATTAATGCATTTTTGGTACTTGGTAAGTTGGAGTATCTATTTGTAAAAATAAAAAAAAGTTTATGTCATTCATGGTTGCTCAGAATCTTTTTATAGCCGAAGAATTCAATGCGTGATTAAACTTTTTTATTTTCCTTTTATGTTTGCATATAAAGCGATAATGAAATTTATATTATGAACGCATTAACATAACAGTTATTTGATTGATCTGTAAATTAATTCCACTTATTTTTTTACATTACATAAAGATTGAGGAAATATTGCAAACTATCACCTCATCAATCCGGTCATTACTTTTTCATTATTATTATTTTTATATCATAAATAATTATTAATAAATCAGTTGAAAAAACATTTTTCATAATAAAATAAAATGTTTGAATATCAAAATGATTATTTTACATTTAGGCAACATAATGTTAATTTGTAAAAGATAGTTTTATACAATCGTTATTTAAAAAATCATTGTATATAATCAATAGAAAAAATACATATAGGTTATAATATTATATACATTTTTTTATTATTCCAAAACAAATACTTGAAAATTTCAAATTTCCCGGTAAAACAACTTCGAAAGCACTCCAAACAAAACCGGGTCGAAACGCCGCAAATTGTGGCCAGCAAAAAATGAAATCCTTGAAAACGAAACCCGTTCGAATCGACATCTGCGTTTTGTTTTTCGTTTCAAAAACAGGATACACAACGAAATGACAATATATGTATATGTAAACGAAATCGCAAATAGGGTTTTTATGGCCAAGACGCGGCTCGTTTGCAAAGCAGATTTCAAACGAAGGACATTCTTAGGTGATTCCCCGGCGAAAGGGAATTACCTGTATTTGCTAATGTTTATATCGCATATGTTATAATATATTATAACTGCTAGATATGGAAGTTATAAATAAAGAGGAAAATAGCATAGTGAAGTCATTTTTCTGAGTAATCGTGATTTTTTTTTTTAAATTAATCTTTAGTAAGTGCGACGTTTTGTATTTCGTAGAAGAGATTATGAAAATATACGGACGGTCAATAAAAAAATGTGTGAAAAAAATACGTAATCAGTTTTGAAAATGAGTCAAGAAAGTTAAGTTGGGAATTATTAGTTTTTTTTTTTGTATAAACGGGAACATGTTAAAAGTTTTATGAATATTTTCTTATGTGATGATTATGAAAGTAAAATTTTCGCGAAATTAAAAAGTCGAAAGATAAAAAAAGATGATTGATTGTAAAGGTGTGTTCATGTTTTCATAGACCACACCTAGTTGACCCATTCGTCAAAATGTTGATGAAAAAAATATTTATATTGTAAGAAAATATTAAATGTTAAAGAAATTAAATCAATCGAGAAAAAATATTTACAAAATCCCTATATGAATTTTCATTTATATTATAATATAAATTTCATTAATACTTTCCATCTTTCATGTTAACTTTCAAATATAGCTTATTGTTAATTATTAAGATTTTGTTCATCATGCGAGCTCGTTTTTGGGTGAAGTTTCAAGGTGAGCGTATTTCGTACGCCAGAAGCGTGAGGGAAAACTCAAAATGCGAACATATATGTATAATTTGTTCATATTTTAAGAAATGATTGAGAATATGCTCATTCAAGCTCGTTTTCAGGGTGAAGCTCCATGGTGAGCTCCATGCAAGCTCACCTGTAGTTTGAAACTCCATAGTGATCGTATTTCATAAGCCAGAAGAGTGAGAAAAAGCTCAAAATGCACGTTTATATTTATATTTTGATCACATTTAAACAATCACTTACCTATATGCTCATGCGAGCTCATTTTTAGGGTGAAGCTCCATCATGGGCATGTTTCATAAGCCAGAAGTGTGAGGGAAAACTCAAAATGCATATACATATATTTATATTTTACTCAAACTCAAAGAATAGTTTAAGGTATGCTTATCATGCGAGCTTACCTATAGGGTAAAACTCCACGGTGAGCATATTTCATAAGCCAGAAGAATGAGGGAAAACTTAAAATGCATGTTTATATTCAAATTTTTTTCAAATTTAAATAAATGAACGCTTAAATATAAGCTCGTACAAGCTCGTTTTCAGGATGTATCTCCATGACGAGCGTATTTCATAAGCTAGAAAAGTGAGGGAAAACGATAAGATACGCTCATTGTGGAGTTTCATCATATAAGAATTTTGTAAACTATATTCATCTTTCAAAGCATTTTGTGCAAATTAATATTTTTTTAATTAAATTAATTATCTCTCAATTAATCTATATTAAAAAAAAAATCACAGACTAAATGTACAATCAAACATCGATCGCCTCATTTATCGCTTAACTTTTACGATCAACGCGTTTCATGAGATTCAACCACTTTTTCTGATATTCTATCAAAAATATATTTCGTTCTCAAAAAATACAATCTTTCAACGAAGATACACAATTACAACCGCATACAGACCGTGACATTCACCGCTTAACTTCGACGACAGATGCACTTAGCATAAACGATTTTACTATTTTAATAAAAATTAGATTGCATCGTTGTTTCGATACGCCGTGTCATGGTTGTTGACCCAAAAAGAATTACGTCACATCGTTTACGAACGGCGGCCATCTTGCGTAACTCTGGACAGTAATTCCAGCACTTGCACTTTTATGCGCGTCGACTGCAAATATGCACATTATACTCGTAATTTCATCGAATGAGTCAAACGATAGAAATTCCAATTCGAAAAACGGACGTAGGCGTACGACAAATGACACCGGCGGCCATGTTTAATGGCCGCTTGAACGTTGTAGTGTTTTTGCGAGAAGAATGCGGTTTTGTCGATGTTTGTTTTGGATTTTTGGATAAGTGTTGGGTTTCGTAATTCGTATTTAAATAAAAATCGGAATTCACGAGGAAAATATGATTAGTAATGCTTTCTGAATAATCTGATGTTCAACTCTTTTGTTTGAATCAATTTTTAAAGATTATTATATATAGTATATGGCCCCGATGTTAATAACATCGGCTGTGGTTTTGTTGAGAAACGGAAAACGATAAAATGTGAAAACCCGATTGTGTTAACTCAAAATGTGTACCCGATTTGAATATTTAATATTTAATTAATAAAATCAGAATAGTTTATTTGTTATTTGTTTGTGACATATAGGCAAAGCCAGAGGTAGAAGCTACCCAATGCCCGTACTCGATTTGAATATTTAATATTTAATTAATAAAACCAGTTAATTTGTTATTGACACAATTACGACATATGATCATCATCATCATCATCATAAAAAAATAAAAAAGTCACGAGCGTCATCGACACAGATACACGGACAGACGAACACACAGAAATCCGCTATTATATATAGGGGATATTTCGGTCAATGTGGCCCTTGTACGCCTAAATGTTGGACACGCCTGGTTTAAAGTAAATAAATAACTGATGAAGATGAAATCTATTTAATTCACAATATATTAAAATGCATATCTGTACAAAAACATAATCATGATCAAATAAAAAAAAAAGAATTTAAAGTGTTGTCAATGTCAACAAAATATTAAAATACAATGAAATCGTGACGATAATCAGAAACAAGGAACATACCTAGATAGCGATAATTAACCGTTGGCAGCCCTGCGCCTTTTGACATCTGTCTCGGTTCGCTTCGCTAATAAAGCCTCCGTTATCGGCCATACACGTTCCACACATTATAGCCTCGCTAACGAATCAGAGAGCTCTTCAGATAAGGCCGTTGAAGACAATGTAACGACGCAAACGGATTCGTTATCGTTAATAACGGCTGTGATATATCAGGTCTGCCAACAGTGGAGGGCTCGAAGTTCGAACTGCACCTTAATGTATGTGCTGACTGCGCCGTATCACGCGCCAAATTTTTGAAATAACGATCAATAAATGATAGCAAATTAACGATAAATTCTTTAATCTCGTAAAGCGATAAAGAATCTATATCACTTAAGAGATTTTTTAAATGTAAATTGGCTGACTTTATGTGTATTTAAATTTCTCAAAGTTTACCATTACCATTTACCAATGGTTTTGTTTATATAGTAAATAAATAATGAATGTGGGGTGAAACCTTTTGGAGTGAAAATTATAGAAGACAAATTTCGGGGGTAGAAATTTGTTCTATAATTTTTCTAGTAGCAAAAATTCACAACACTGAGAAATAAGACAAATGTTGAACTTTTAATTGTATTATATTATATATTGGGAAGGCTTTGTATAATATAGGTTTATAATAATAATCGTCTTATAAACACGTTTAATTCAAAAACAGATTTATTATGAAATTTTCAATCATCGTACGAACGTATATAATGTTGATGTTAATTAAACTGTTAAATAAACGATATTCTCTAATTGATCTTTATGAAATTTATGTAAATTAATGTTTATATAATTATAAATATTTTGAGAGATGTGAATAAAATTTAGAATCCAATATTGAAAGGAGTTACGGAACAAATAATCAAGTATAAAAATTTACATCATTGAAATACCCATTGTAATCAAAGAGTGCCTTTTACGAGTAAAGTGAAATACAAAATTAAAAGACAATGGCTGAGCTATCGATTGATAGATTGATGATACAATAATCAATAACAATAATCTTCTATAAGAGCACCCTATTTACAAAAATAGCCTCTTATCAATTGATTTTTTTTTTCTAATTGGAATTTATGATTGGGAAATATCGAAGCATCACCATTCTAGTGTACTGAACGTATTATATTTATAAATTGGTGCAGATTTAATTGGTTTTTTCAAGATCAGGTCTGATTGTAAAATTTCCATCCTTCAGATTAAAGTCGTAAGATTAATAGTTGGTTTTATAAAAAAAATTGAATATAAATTTAAAATCCTTTTTATTGAACTATCTGGAAAAACTGATACATATAAATCTATGTGAATGACATAACAATTAAAAACAATATTTACAATTTATATTTTACACAAATAACATTAAATTTTTTGTAAAAACATTCAAAATTAATAGAAAAAGTAGCATACATAACATAAGAACAAAATTCATAGAGATTCAAAAAAAAATTTTTCATAAATTACATGTATGACATAGATTTATAATAAGACTGTACTCAAAATAGGTTTTTAATTACAAAAATAAAAGAAATACTATAGAACGAATACTGTTTCAGTTAAAAATACATATTTCACAACCAAATTAAAAAAAAAATGCAAAATATAATAATTTACGAATGTTACATAAATAACATCACCGCCTGTTGACAATAATACAAATATTTTTCGAAATTATAAAAAAACGAACAAAATACGATAAATTCTAAAAAAAAAATGGCAACATGGAACATTGTGCAAATTGAGATTATATATTCATATTAAATTCGAACATTTCCATACTTTTGCGTGCATAATAAAATATATAGTGTAAAATACACATGAAAAGGATTCAATATCAACAATTTACATGTGCCTATGTACAGAAGGTTCGTCGAAATTCAATCTAAGTCTCTTTAGACGGCTGAACCGACCACCCCAGAATGCGCCTGTCGAAGCTGCAAGAGAAGAAATTGATATTGTCCAACATGTCTTCTGACCACGCCACCGAAGTCACCATACGTCGGTGTCCCTGAAATCGGAATTCACATCACAACATGCTCATAACATGTAAGATTCAACAAATGATTCTCACCATTCTACTCGACTGAGGTAACCTCGCCATTCGCTGGCCCTGAAGATCGAAGAGTCGGATCTGTCGGTTGTCGTGAGGGATGGCTATGAGGCCTCCGAAACTCACGGATATGCGATTGACACTCGAACTGGAGCGTATGGTGAATAGTGACGTGCGCATGTTCCGCAAATCCCAAACCTATAAAAGAAATTCGACGAATGAGTGAAATCAGTAGTACAATAGAACTTCGATTATTTAGACTAACGGAGATTGAGATTGTCCGGATACTGAAAAATCTGGATAATCGAGACAAGAAAAAGTTTATTAGAAATTAATTTCGGTGATTAAAACATACCTTAACAGATCGATCGTCCGATCCAGATACGACTTTGTCTTCTCTCGTAAACACAGCAGACGTGACACTCCTAAGACATTCGAACAATAATGAACAAACAAAATTTAAGATATCATATAAATATTTTATAAAACACTAACTCAGTATGTCCTTGAAATACGGACACGGAATGTATTTGTTCGCGGAAATCCCACAAACGAAACGTCGTATCGCGAGAAGCTGTCACGACCAATCTTTGACTATTGTGAGCAGACGCGTGAGTCAGTTCGTGATCGTGTCCTGAAAAGTAACACAAAACAATATATCAATCGAAACGAACCGCAAGAAGGTAACCGAAGATTCCAACGCTTACCAGTAAGAGATTGCACCAATTCCCCAGTTTCTACATCGTACAAATTCGCTGAACGATCCCACGAAGCTGTGATGACTTGGTCCCCTCCCGTTATCCAATCTGCGGCTACTACAACACCCGTATGTCCGCTGAGTTCTACAGATGGAGTTCTCAAGCTCTCCGGTCGGTCTGATCCTTCCCCGCCGCCGAGGCCATCATCGATACCCATTTCTAATTCTTCTTCCGAAGACTGACCGCGGAGCTGGGATAATCGAAATAGTTAATAAACAGTATTTGTTTATGTACGATTATGAGTGCAACGTACGGGTAAATCCCAATTGACTGCTGCCTGCCATACGTGAGCTGTATTATCGCCGCTACTAGTCAAAGCGATGTCTCTGGACGGATGAAATCGAATCGAATTGACCGAGCCTGAATGTCCGAGGTATTGGAGTAAACATTTGCCCCATTCGATGCTCCAAATGTACGCAGAGTGATCTGATATAACGAATCGATTGTAATATGTGATTGTGAGTTAAAATTCGGTTAGGTTAATTTTTTTTAAAGGTTAGGTTAGGTTACTTTTTTTCAGAAGGCTAGACTAGGTGGATATTGTGAAATTACCAGCAGATGCCGTTCCGATTAAGGGCTGGCCGGGTCTAGCTGCGGAAACTTCCCATACTCCGTCTTTGTGACCGGTGAATTCTCTGACTAGTTGACAGTTGAATGTAGGCGTTTTAAAGCTAGAAACGATTTTACTCGTTTGTACCTTCAATTTGTGTTTGGCTTTGACTTTTTGAGAACTCTGCGTTACTGATAGAAACGTAATTGAAAATTATTGTAAGAATTTAATTCGATATGTTCAAAATAAGGGGTATCGTTACATTTTTGTTTCGCATTTTTTCCTTGCATATCGAAATCAACGGTATCCGTCGACGGTTTTTCTCCGACGCACGATTCTCTTTCGAGCTTTTCATTGAGTATGTCGATTTTTTCATGTACTGAAACATCGAAAATAAGCAAATAATTCAAAATATATATTTTTTATTATGGAAAATTTTAAAGCCTTGTTTTTCACGTATAAAGCTTACAGACTCATCAATTATTCTATTCAATAATCATTTTCATCAGCCTCAGAGTAAACCTTTTAAACTTAACACCATCTCGTCATCGTCACTAGCAACCTATAAGATATTATTAACACTTTACCAACCGCAGACGTAAACAACGCGTCCTCGAATACATCCAACTTTGCTCGTGAATATATGATTACGCTTCCTTTATACTTCAAAATTTCGACAAAAGATGGCAGGAGAAATGAATGAAAAATCAATTAATGATAAAATATATTCATCTTCTTTTATTTTCAAGAGAAAGCGATCATTTTAAAACTTCGTATTTTTTTATATACCTTACTGTTCTAGTCCAAGTCTTAACAACAATCTCATCAATTCTTAGAATATCAATTAAACTATTCAACTTCAATACGGCTTCATATTGTTCACACACGTCTTTCATTCTTCGTGAAAATATCAAATACTCGATTCACTCTTCGGGTTAATACTTACGACTCAAATTTTCAGCATAAAGAAGATCGAATTCTTTTTCGATCTGCGAAAAAAGTTCGTGTAATCGAGATCTGAAACCTGGGGGCATGGAACATTCAGACTCTTGGTCGAGTTTGAAAATGTTCGGAATGATATCGCTGCCTTCTGCTAAGCTTTGCAATCTTCTTTTGCTGGATTTCATTGTGGATTTTCAGATGTGGATACGCACAGGTCTGAAATTTCAAATTAGACTTATCAGTCATGGGTAATCCTTTACTTTAGCTGCATTAATTATTTTAGTTTATTGTTATGAATCGAAATGTATTATAAGTGCTTAAATTAAGATTGTCAATGTAAATTACTATTACAACGAATTACGAGCATAGTTTATCAGTTATCAAGTACCTTAACGAGTTTCAATTTTGAACGTTCTATAGTAGCATATTTCACTGTCCAAACTCTTAGTATGTGCAAATTTATACAATCTACCATAAAATAATTTATAAGAACTAATTGCGCTACAACACAATTACAAATTAAACGTGAAATTTGTTAAAAAACCTAATTTACAAATCAATAATGCATGAAGTACATTGAGATACATAATTTAAGCACCCATAATATATTTTTAGGTGTTAAAATACAAATTCATCGATAAATATTTTACGTGCCTGAAGTAAAGGATTACCAATACGACATATCAGTTATGATTGTTTTTAAATGACGAAGACATATGGTGAGAACAGCTGATTGACCTTAAGTGATGAGCTCAAGGCCGAGCTCTGTTGAAGGATCGATCGACGAATGATTGTGATAAGCGAAAAGTGCATCACCCATAAGTGGTATTGATGGTTTTTGGAATTGGACTATTGTTTTGGGTTCATTTCGGTTTTTATCTGCGTTTAGTTGTGAACGAAAACAGAAACAAGTACGATGACAGAACGCTTTGACAGCTGAAACCTTGCATTAACACCACTTTTTACTACCATTTTATTAATTTTTTTTGGTGACCAGACGTTTGCTCAAATCACACTGGCACACGTGACGTTGGCCCACAATTTTCTGAAATTTTACAATAGTATAACTATTATCATCATTATGTCGTTGAGAATGTCGTTGAGAATGGTCTCGGAGGGATTGCGTCCATTCTGCATAATATTTGTGTATTTTACACGCGAGTTACGATCTGTCATCATTGAGATCGTCACGTGTGCATCAACACACAAACAAATACCTTATTTCATATTTGACATTTGAAGTTATAAATTACTGATGGACGCGAATAAAATCTGTCACTTCAAAAGACATTTGACGTATTTTAAATACGAGTATGAAATGTAAAGTTATTCAATGGTCGCAACACGAGTGGTTATGACAAATGTCAAATTGACAAACGCATTCATTTAGCGTTCGTCTGTCAAGTGATATGGTATGTTATTGATATGTTTTTAATCAATCGAGTGAATGTGCGTATTTTTGAAGATGATTCAGTATTCATAATGTATTTGCAGACATAAAAGATTATCTACTTCAATCAGAAACACAATAAAAGCTCAAAATGACGCGTCATGCTCGTAACTGTACAGCAGGAGCTGTTTACACTTATCATGAGAAGAAAAAAGACGCTGCTGCTTCAGGATATGGCACATACAGTCAACGTGTTGGGAAAGATTCTGTCAAGGTATGTATCAATTATTGTTATATACAAGTATTTGTATTTTTGCCTTGGTCAACATTGTCAAATTTACTTTTTACTACCAATCACTATTTATCTTCTTTGTTTTTTAAACAAAAGACGTCTTATATTAATTTTAGTACCGAAAAAATCACAAAGACTCATTTCCTGTGGTCGTCATTATCTTTTTCATGCATGACATTTTATACATATTTATTTAAGAAAACGAAATTTATAGTTTTATTTTATTAGTTCATAAAATTTCACATACTTATGTATCTAAATAAAAATTAATTACATTCATTCAAATAAACATTATCTATACATCTATATATATAAAAATGGATGTTTGTTTATATATTTGTTTGTTGCCGTTTCACTCCAACACTGTTTGACCGATTGCCATGAAAATTGGCATGTATATGTATTTTTTTGTTGAGAAGGTTTTTGTATCATTAAAATCAAATAAAGATCAGTATGAAGAGTCGAAGATCTGTCGTTTTTTGAATTTAGTTGCCTTGGTTACCCAATTCATAGAATCCTTTATAATCGATTGTTTGAGATGCATCAGAGTAGGTCTTATCGTAGTAGGGCTTATTTCAGAAGCAGTCTTATAGTTGGAAAAACACGTTAGTTGCTTCTCTCGTGCCAATCCAATAATTTCTAAAAGAAAAGAAAATTTTCAAACTTCCGTGATACATTGAAAAGCATTCTTACTATAGTAAGTGTTGCAATTAAGATATACTAGTTTAATTTTTATCTTTTCAGGGTTTTGATTGCTGTAATTTGACGTTGCAACCGTGCAGGAATCCGGTTATTACTAAAGATGGCTATTTGTTCGATAAAGAAGCCATCTTGCAATACATTATTTCTAAGAAGAATGAATTCAGTCGCCAGTTGAAAGAATACGAACGTCAAAAGAAAAAGGGCGAAAACGAAATCGCCGAGTTGGAAGCCGCCGCAAAGAAATCTCAATTGCAGAAATTTCTTGACGGAGAAAAGAATATTGCGAGCACTTCCGTGAACTCAAACGGCAGTTCTTCAGTTCAAGAGTCGGTATCGAACATGTCTGCCGGAAAAGATAAACAACTCCCTAGCTTTTGGGTGCCTTCGCAACTACCAGATGCCAAAGTGACAAAATTGAAAAAACCAGAATCTAAAATATACTGTCCAATAACTGGAAAACCTTTGAAAGTTAAAGACTTAATAGACGTCAAGTGGACTTTGGTTAAAGATCCCGATGATAAAAAATCGTTGATAGCTAAAGAAAACAGGTCAGTATTTTAAATTA
The DNA here is from genome assembly GCA_028571205.2 of Hydropsyche betteni. Taxonomy (NCBI): domain Eukaryota; kingdom Metazoa; phylum Arthropoda; class Insecta; order Trichoptera; family Hydropsychidae; genus Hydropsyche; species Hydropsyche betteni. The sequence continues at coordinate 2,552,565 of JAOXNN020000021.1, read as the reverse complement.
GTATCGAATTATCAATGCATTTTGTTAATATATATATTTTTTTGCAGATATATGTGTCCCGTTACTCACGACATTCTCAGCAATTCGGTTGCTTGCGTTGTATTGAGGACGTCAGGAGATGTAATCACTTCTGAATGTTATGAAAAATTGGTGAAAAAGGATATGAAACATCCTCTCACTGGAGAACAGTTGACGGAAGATGATATAATACCTCTCAATCGTGGAGGAACAGGCTTTTCGTCCACAAATGACGGACTCGAAGGCCGTTCAATCAGACCAGTCATTCAGGCTTAAAAAACATGACTTATATTTATAAATACTTTTTTTGTATGTGCAAATTTCCATGAATAAAAAAAATATGTATAAATTTTATTTTGTTTGAGTTCTTAAACCTTTTTAATATTAATATGATAAAATGTGTATGTAATTTTATTTTGATTTTAAACCTTTTTGTTTTACAAATTCTATTTTATCTATTTTAAATTTAATTGGTGAAAAGTTAAGATCATCTATAATATAAATAGAATACAATATGAATTAAGTTGATCAATCCAGTAATGAGCTTCGTTGTTTAATCTAGATCTAGAATGAACGAACAATTTTTCAATAAGATAAAGAAAAATTATAATTTTTTAAGTATAACAGTTAAATACAATAGGAAAACCAACAATTATGATTTGTGACAAACTTTTAATGTAAATGACAATATTGATCAAATCTTTAATATTTCTGAAAAAAGCTAGTAAAAAAAAATAATATTTCATTAATCTCACAGATGCTTATGAAAATGCTCACATATAGATATTCATGAAAATAATAATATTGAATACTTTTATCAACAGATGTCTGTAAAAGTTATTTTTTCAATGTCATTTATGTCATCACCGAAAAAACCATGGAAACAGTACTGTATACAATGCCTAGAACTACATTCAATGTCAAAATAAATTCATTCAATATCGGAACAATTTTACAACGTTTATCCATATTTACAAATAATTAAACAATTTTAATAGTCAGTCTCCAAAACGAAAACATGTTATATTCAACGAAGATGAATAATACGATATACAAAAATCTCGAAAATGAAGATATCTATTCAGGATTCGATGATATTCCGGCTGCTTTGGATTCTAGAATGTTGGAACAAGATGAGATATTGCAAGAGACATTGCGTACCACAGCTATCGGTAAGAGAGGAGTCAGCCGAATGGGTACAGGGGTAAACGATGACTTTATCTATTTGAAATAAAATAAGAAGGATATTTTTTAATCGTATTTGTATTTAAAGGCAATCCATCAAATTGGTATGATGCGTATAAATACAGGTTCGTTAGGCACAGGCCGTGCTGTAACTGGTCGTCTAGGCACAGGAGCTCCGGGAAATGTACCTCGACCCATGACAGCAGTTAGAGCTGCTGGATTTAGTTCATCCCCACAAGGGAAACCTGTTGCACCACCTTTACAACAACCAAAAGAAGATACGTAAGTCATTGTTGAAAAAAGCTTGAATCATTCATTGTGGGATAAGATGAATGTCTGAAAGCTGATTTTAGGGTAGATGAAAATGTTCGGCAAATGGAAAATAAGATCATGCTTTTAGTCGAAGAATCTAGCGCACTTAGAATCCCACCTGACCCTAATGCTATAATTAATATACCATCAAAATATGATCCAGCAAAAGTAAGTAATTTTATCGAATTGTATTTTTTTATTTGAAAAATGCAAAAATTTGACATAAAATCAATTGATTTATATAAATTTTAGTCATTAGTTAAAGCTCAAGAAGCATCAAATATAGAAAGACAATTGATTAAACTACAAGATCAAGCAGGAATAAGCGATTCGCATAATTTAGATATAACGTTTTCTGTAAGTACTAATTTCATTGTGAAAGATGTCAATATTACGTGAACCTCAGATGAAAAAATATTGTTTAGGTCGTACTCAATTTATCATGTGCTTATGATAAAGCTGGGCTGGGAGGTGAAGCACTTCAAGCATTAGCAGCTTTAACTAGGGGAAATGGAGCTGGAGGTAGTGGTGCAGGTGCAGGAGGAGCTGGATTGCTACCGGGACGAGCAGCTGCTTGTCCTCGTCTCAACGCAGCCAATATTCATTTTGCTCACGGTGAACATCGTAGAGCATTGAAATTATTTAGAATGGCTCTCGATAGAACACCTTCAGCGGAGAAGGATCTGAAGTGAATAAAGATATTTTGATTTTTGGAAATTATAATTGAATATTTCATCATACATTTTTCTTTTAGATTGAAAATTATGCATAACATAGGACTATTGTTAATAAGGATGGGAAAATTCAGAGATGCTATTACAAATTTTCAACATATGATGCACGAAGGTCCTGATTTCAAAACTGGTATAACATTTTTAATAATAGATCAATTTACACTAAAGAAAAAATGATAAATTGTTTGATTTTTCTAATAAGGTTTACATTTAGTGCTTTGTCAAGTAGCACTGAACGATATAGAAGGCGCAAAAGCAGCATTCCAATCGTTAATTGAAGTAGAAATGGATGACGAGTTTGAAGAAAAGTTTTCTCCTCCCGAAGTATATTTAATGAATAGGCATATTTTCATTTTCATAATGTTTAATATTTTTTTTGAAATTACTAGGAAGGAGATACCGATGCAATGGTGTTTGCAGACGTTATTCGCGCTGATAGATTAAGCACTTGGATACAACGTGAACGAGCCAATGCAGCACGTTGTGTGTTACGTGCGGCACATGCCATTTCTGTTAATGATCCAAATGGGTAGACATTTTGTGAACAAAATTTTATTATACCGATATAATGTGTATTTGAAACTAAACCGTTTGTACATATAGAATTGAATGGTGTGCTGAAGCTTTGCGTGGATCGCCATGTGCATTGTTAGCTGGTACTCTTGAAGCAGCTGGGGCACGTGCAGCACTTAGAGCTGGTCGTGCTACTATTGCACGTACTGCTTTACGTCGACTAGCTGCTCGGCCAGATAGAGCACTGCGTGCGCTCGCTCATGCCAACCTTGCGTTCATATCATTAGTTGTTAGTATAAATGTGTATTATTGATTTAGAAATATTATTTTTCGATGTAATTTATTATTTAAATAAGGAAGGAGACATGACCGCAGCTGGAGAATTATCCGAGCTGGCATGTTCTGGAGGTGCTGGTGGCCCTGACGCTGCTGCTTTAGTAACGCGAGCATTGTGTGAAGGTCGTGCACAGCGATGGAGAGGAGCACGATCATTGTTACGTGAAGCTGTAACTATTGCTCCGTCGGCTAGAGATCCTGTGTATAACCTTGGTGCGTATACTATTGTGAGGTTTTTTTTCTATTTTAGGATGAATATAATATATAATAGTGATATATTTTACTAATTTTTTTAAAACATAGGACTCGCTTGTGAGAAATTAGGTGAACGTACTGAAGCTTCATCGTGCTATGAACGTTCTTTACGAGCAACTCCTTCTGATCCTTGTGCACGTATACGTCTAGCAGCATGTGCCCGTGCAATTGGACAAACAGACTCTGCGGCTCATTGGTTGTTGATGAATTGAAAATTTTGATTACAAACTGATTATTTTGAAACAAAATGATTGTATTTATTTAACTTCAGGTATCATCAAGTTTTAGCAGAGGTTCCTAATGATCCAAGCGTATTAATAGAAATGGCTCATATGTATGAAGAGTCTGGTGATATTATTATGGCTCAACAGTGTTATATGGATGTGAGTAAAATAAAGATTAGGTTAACAAAAACTGATATTTATTCTGTAATAATTTTCGTAGGCTGATGCTATTTTTCCTGGAAGTCCAGAGATTTTGAGTTGGTTAGGATCACATGCACGTTCAGTGGGTGATACTAACAATGCTCTTCAATATTATAAAAGAGCAGCGATCCTTTCTCCGGGACATGTAAATAACTTAATTTTTGGATCTTATTGATCACTCGGTAACATATAAGTTTGAAAGATTTTTTATAAAAAATAATATAAATTTAAAGGTGGAATGGGGCTTAGAAGAAGGTGCTTGTTTAAGAGCAGCTGGACGTTATCAAGAAGCACTAATAGTTTACAAAAAACTAAGAGAAAAGTTTCCTGATAACTTAGAATGTAATCATTTCTATTGATGATACCATTATTTTGTTATTTTAATTTTAATCAAATTCACAGGTTTAAAACTGATCGTGAAATTATGTGGAGATCAAGGATTGAGGGAAACTGAAAAGTGGGCATCCGAATTGCAAAGAGTTCAACGACAACACGCAACTTCTAATCTGAATTCAAGTATTAACCAATAATTTTGAAACATAAACACATATAATTTTTACTAAACTTATAAAAAAATCGAATACAGGTTCTCCTATGACTATAGGAAGTGGCGGATCTTCGAGAGGAAGTTTTTCCCCTCCTGGCACTGCTGCTAGCGGAAAGAACTGTACCTATTTGTTTCATTCAAATTATAACAATTCCGTTTATTTATTTTTAATAAATTTTATAATTTCCAGCCAATAAAAATCAATTGAGTCGTGTTTCGAATCAATGGCAAGGAATGTCTGGATCTACATTGGCTTATGTAAGTTGTTTCTTTCTTATGTTTTATTATTGGATATCAATATAAATATTTGGCAAATATATACCAGGCTTCACCGACACCTCAGTCTGCAACATCTGGACGATCATTGAGAATAATGGTTTGATATTACATAATATTTCAATATATGAGCCATCATATGGGAAAGTGGCATAAACACCAATTTTGTATAGAATGAGTTACTGGTTTCGATAGTGTGTAGTGACTTTTTTAAGCATTTAAAAGTTTGTTTATATCATAAATGTTGAGAATTCACTATGAACCATCGGATTCATTGGCTCGTTGTTTTCGAAATAGAAGTTTTTGCCATATTCAGATATAATATGTTGGCTTAGTATAATATTTGTAGTTCAATTGAATTTATGTATAAAATATTTCAGAATACGAGTTCAGCTAAAAAGGTTTCCGAAGACGAAGACGAACTGCCTTTACCTCCTGACTGAAAAACTTAACTAAAAGATGCAGAAATTAAATTTTTTTATCCAATTCAATAAATATTTATTCTCAATACAATAAAAGTAAATTATGTTTAAATATAAAACAACTTAATTATTTTGTCACTAGTCTTTTTGGTCCCACTAATCAATAGTTTATACACTTAAAATTTTCATATTCATATGATGCCTTCACAGGAAACTTTATTATGTAATCACAGTAAAATTATATTATTTTTGTATATGTGTTATAAGTTTATAACTTTTATTAATAATAAAAATTGATTGAAAATATATTTAGATTGAGTGAATATAAATTTTAATAATACTGATAGGTTCAGTCAAAATTATGTTCGTGAATCGATTGTTTCGTGTATTGTTGTTTTCTAGTTTTTCAAACAGGAGTTGGTTTCAAAAATTATGCCATCTCGTAATGCACAGAATGAAATATCATAAATTAAAAATTTGACAAATAAATATTGTTTTGAAATTAATTTTACTTCATTTTATATAATCAATGTTTAATTTTACGTATTTAATAAAAATTTTACAGCAAATTTTTGTATTTTCATATTTGTTTTTGAGAAATCATTGAATTTTTTCAAATTTAGCTTCACGAAGAATCTCCATCGTCAACTTCAAAACTTTCTTTGATCATTTCAAGTTCCACTCGATAATGGTAATTATGAACATTTTCTATGCTAACCATAGATTGAGTGATCTCACTTGGAGGATCGAGCATTTCCATTGAAGGATCGAAATCAAAGCTAGTTTCTAATGCTACAGATACTTTTTCAATTTTCGGAATGGACTTAGTTCCTTCATCCACCCGTTCATATTCTTCAGTATTCAGTTTGCTTTCTGGTAAATTTATCTTTTCGCATAGATCGACACTAGTACCAGCAATTTTCATCGTGTCTTGGTTTACTTCTTTAAAGATTATCTCAGCGCATCGACGCAATTCAACCAATTGTTCCGGTTGAATCCATGCGTCTCCGTCTTCATTGGGAGATAGCCTAGAATTGAGAGAACTTGTACCTGCAGAGTCTGGTATATCACAACTAGTTCCCATGTCTTTGAAGTGTCGTGGGAATCTCGTAAGTTCCATAAATTTTTCCCTCTCTTTCTCAGGACTCAAGTTGAAATCATCTGGTTTGGCTATGGCTATATTTGTTTCTAAGAGCATATTGTTTTTGGAATCGCTGTCTTCTTTTCGCTTGCTATTTTTTCGAGACATTGGATTGTTAGCAGTTTCGAGACTATCCATACATTTTAAAATGAAATCGACTAGATTTTCTCTACTCTTTGGTAATTCTGGACTTTCATCAATATAACAAAGCTCAGACGAATCTTGAGAAAAACTTTTCAAAATAGAGCACGATTTTTGTTGTGCATTCAAAATAATTTCCCCATCTGTATTATCGTTGTCGATATTTCTGATTTGGTCTTCGTTTGTTTTATCAATTATACTGTCATCAATACTTGTACGACCCTTTTTTATGCTACTATCAGATTTTTTCCTTTCACTCCCGACTCCTAGCAAGTATTCTAAAATTGATAACTTATCTTCACCGCCAGATGATTTTTTTCTGAACGATTTTCTTTGGATTTTAACAACAGGACTTTTGATTATTTCCTTTTTAGTTTCTATGTCTTCATGAGGGTTGCATTTGGGGTCACTTAAAAATTCTATATATGTTTCCATTTTTTCATTGCCTGTTAAAGATGTACTAGCTTCATCTTTATTAGAAAGTTCGATTGTTTCTTCTCTACTTCCTAGATCAGATGGACTCTGTTCTGACCAAAAGCAACTGCTTTTTCTTCGCACGCGTGACAAAACATCTGATTTTGGAGACTTTACTACGTCGAATAAGAAATCGAATAAGTTCAACAATTTATTTTCAAAGATTTTACTGTTTTCATTTTTGTTTTCACTGTTTTGTTCATAATTTTGAGTAGTAGAACTGAATTCGATATCTGAATGAAGCATTTCCATATCATTCATATTATTTATATTACTGCTATCTGCCATTTCAGTTTTGGCATATTTAAAGTTAATAGTATCTTGAAGTATTTTAAGAAAGTCTTTAGCAAATTTACTAGCACTTTTATTATTAGGATTATTATCATTATCATCATTAATTTCAGATAACACATTGGTGTCAGTGCATTCTTCTATGTATACTTGAATATCATCATCCCTGACTTCAATATTTGGAGATATGACATTTTCTGTTTTTTCTTCCGGTTCATCTTTCGGGTTTGTTCCGCTTCTCAAAAATTCCCAAAGTGAATCTATCATTTCGGTAGATGGAATTTTTTTGGAAGACTCATTATTTTCATTCTTGTCTGACCTTTGAGTACCGTCTCTAAAGCGTGCCTCCCATGTCCAAAGACTGGAATTCAAGCCTTGGTAACCTAAGAGTAATTTTTATATATTATTAATATGTCAGAGGGAAATATAACACATTTGTGGTGAAATATTTTAAATTTTAATTACTCTCGGCCAGAAAATGCCAAACTCATGACTTCCACTGTCTGAGTTTTCTAATAGAAGCTCTTCTTAGCCGTGTGACGGCTGCCACTAAAAGATCTTCAGCAGCTCTGTGCCCAGATGAACCAGATCCTCCTATGCCTGAAGGTCTGCGGCTGCGTTCTGGTTCTGATAAGAACGATGGTGGTAAGTAATCTTCATCGCCACTAAAATATTCTCCTTCTGAGTGAACTTCTCTTTTTGTATTGAATTTTCCGAACATGCTACCCATAGCAGATACTCGACGTCTAAAATAGAATATTAAAAATTAATGATTTTTAAAATCTATTTATTGAAAAACAAAAAAACTTAAAACTTACTTAGCTGAAGAAGTAGGATCACTATGAGCAGCATGAATTGGTTTTTTGTTTAAATTTGAGTTTGTATTTCCTGTCGAATAAGTGTTTCCAGTGCCTGTATTACAATTAAAAAGAAATAATAGATCAATGCTTATACAGTCAAATTACTTTCAAATATAAAATAAACTTACTGGTAAGTACACCTCTTGTCAAACTGAATCCTCGTCCAATCTTGGCTATCGCTAAACGATGTCTAGCAATTCCAGCTGCGGAATGACTTTTTTCTCTGATCACAAATCTGCCAATGGTTTTCCAATTTGCCTGTGTTAAAAATAAGTATATTTTTTGACTAAAATTCTACCATAATTTTGAAAAAAAATTACTTATTTTATTATATACCTGAACTGTGTATAATTCTTCATCGTCTGCTAATGTTCTTCGTATTCCACCTCCTCTAGTTCCCCAATCTAAATGTTCTTCTAAAACGTACCTGATATTAAATACATAAATTTTAATAACCATACATTTGTTTTAAAAAATAACCAAAATTATTCATAAAACATACTTATCGGGATCAGCGGTACTTCTCCCTTTAAATAAAGCTTGTCGAAGAACTTCTCCAGCTGTTGCTTGAACTGAAACTTTTAAAATCGCATATGGAATATCTGGCGAGACATCATGAATACACACTAAAAATCCTCCCCCAGCTTGCTCTTCTAATTGATCTTCTCCGGTTAGTTGACCTCGTTCTTGTTCTTCTTTAGCAGGACCTTTGCTAAAAATGGATGAATTTGATTTTTATTCGAATTCGCAGTATTTGAATAAAACGTATAAATTTTTAAGTAAATTTAAATCTAACCTGACTGTGGTCAACCATGCTCTACTTGTGGGATCGTCTCCTAACCGTTTTAACATTAATTTATTTGCTGCTAGAGGTTTTTCATTTGGTGCTAAAACACGAGGTCCTCCAGGAGCTCCAGCATCAACTAACACAGCATGGCCAGATGTCGACATTAATCCTGATAGCCTCATGCATCTAGCAACAACTTCGTCAACAGTTGTGTCTTCAGTAACTTTTAAAATTGTGTAAGGCTCCGTATGTGTTACACCATGCACGGTAAGAAAATGAGCCGGTCTTCTACTTGAACCGAGTCTTTCTTGTTCAGCTCGAGAGAAAATAAACAAAGATGCCATGCTTAGAGGCTTGTTTGAAGGTGATCTAAAATCAATAAATATGTTAACGTATGTATGATATGTTCAAATATACGATGAAGACTTATCCGATATAAGATTATGATATACCTTAATCGAACATGTCTGTATCCTGGTCTTAAACATTTTAATGGTATCACTCGTTGTGACAGCATAACATTCGTTTCACTATCATATATTGTAAATCTTAAGAATGCTAAGTCTAAGAATTGGATCTAAAGAAAAAATAATTGTTATATAAGAAATGTATAATATTACAAAATAGGAATAATATGATTTTTATACTTTGAAACTGAAATTTTCGTTCCATATAGGGTTGAGAGAATTTTTCTTTATCGGAGCAGTTTTTCGTTTGCAACAATCGATTGGTACTCCACTTATTTCTATTTCAACTAACGGATCATGAAGTGATCCTCCACCACAACTATCATCCCCTGCTACATATTGTCCAGAAACCATACTAAGCGTAAGCCTCCAACTATGAATACCTTCGAATTCTTTTTCTAAAGGATTGAATCTAAAAAAATTGTGTTCATTTTTATTTCAGATTATCAAAAATAACAATAAATAATTAGTAAAAATTATACCTTCGATACATAATATGATTAGGATCCCACATAATGCTAGGTTTTCTTACGTATCCTACGCATCCATTTTGTTCGAACATTGCAGCATTTAAAGCCATTGCCGCATCTTCGGTTTGATAATTCAAAGCAACCATTTGAATGCCGCATGACCAGAATAAAACTGGATCCAAATTAGAAGAGTCTATTCTTAAGCTGTATCAAAGTGTTTTTATTTGTGAAAAATATTTTTATAACTTAAAAGTGTTGAATTCGAAATTTTATTATTACCCAGCAGGATACGTTCTCATCAACTGTGTTTGGGTATGAGCCAAGACAGCCAAAGGATGTTTTCGGCAGACTTTTTTAGCTAAAGGTTCTCCTAATGTGCAACATTGATAGCAAGGATGTCTTATGTTCCGTACTCCAACTCTGCGGCCCACCTTTATCAGAAATTATATCATTAAGCTCTTGTATTTTTTTGGATTATCTCATAAATATTTAATACCTGAAGGGAATTACTATCACTACTGTCTACTGAATCGAAGCTTGTTGTCGGTGGATGATGAAGACTAGATTTTATTAGACCTGAATGTAATGGTCCAAGTCCAGGATTCAATCCACGAAATTTGATTGCCTAAAAGTTAATAAATAATCGGTTTTCTATGTATAAATTATGTTTGAACATTACATCAATGTTGATATTACCTGGACATAAGTGACAATATCACTTAATTCTCTAGCAATTTGGTTGCTTCTTTTACGAGGAGCAACTGCAGATGTAATGGTTTGCTTAGATCCACCAGTATCTCCATCACTTTCATTTTTACGAAATTCAGGATATTTTTCTGTTTTGTCTTCCATTCTTTTTAATATATTATGAAGTTCCTTCTCTAAAATATGACCGGTGTAAATAAAATAATATAGTTTAATTCAATGTAACATTTATAAAACTACCATCAAGCTCTTCGTCATCATCATCGTAATCTTCATCCGAAAAATATTCGACCACCGAAGAACAACCACTTTGTGCTGAAAGTGTGGTACTGTTACGGGATGCCGAAGTGTCAACTGATGGTCTCGTACCATTTGATTGAGATCTAATATTATAAAATGTTATAAAATTTGAAAGCACAACACTAATAAAGGATTATCGAAACTCACTTGGAAGACATCTGAGCTCCTGACGTTTGACTATGATGAGGGCTACCCTCATTTGGTCCCAATTTTTTGTTTTTTATAAGAACTCGATACTTGAGTTGTTCGGGTGTAGGTAATCTTGGTTCATCTAAATAGTCAGTATCGAAAAGAAACTGTGTGACTAATTTCTCACCAAACACTGCCTAAAAAAATAATTAACTATATTTATTTGATCTGAGGCATTCATATGAATGAAAAAAAAATTACTTGAAATGTGTTAGCCATCACAATTTGTTGAGGAAGACTACAATGGTTTTCAATGCTCAACAACAACGGATAAGGCGATGCAACAAACGCAGTTCGAGCAATTGCTTCCACAACTCTTCTGAACGGTATTTTAGTAGTAAGAGTATGTCCATGATAAATAACTGGACTTCCATCTTCACCGTCCCAACAATCCAACTCAACACATCGACAACCAGTTAAAAGTACCTTGAAAAGCATTTGAATATATCGAATTTTTCAATAATAATATTTAAATAATATTATATTTTTATATACTTGGCTATATAACTCTACAGAAGATTCCCCTTTTAGTTGATGACCTGTAAGATATGTATTATGACTAGATGCAATATAATATTGGCTTAGCGGTCCGTCCATTCCTTGATTTTTCACATATTGATACGAAGATGATGTCAAAACATGTTGATATCCTTTTTGCAAACTTGATGATACAATGGATCTAAAAATTTATTAGTTTTCAAAATATGACACATATAATATATTTGGATAAAATTGAACAATACCTCGGATCAGCATTGAGTTTAGTTTTTTCCGGAATAAATGCATAATTGTCTTTGTCCATCAAATATCTGGCAAAACCTTCAAACGAGAGACAATGTTCTAATCTTAAGGCTGGATCAGGTTCGTGTCTCTGTAGATAAAAGAAATGAACTTTTAATAAATTTTTAATTCTTAATATATGTAATAATAAAGATTGTTTATTTACTTGAACAATCATTTTGAGGTCTTCATCAGTTTTGTGTTCCATTTGTCGAGTTTCACAAAATTTTCTGAGCGTAGCCATTGTGACGACTTGTTCCTCTCCTCTTCTAGATAAGCCAACACAATTTTCTAATATACTCGTAGCAGCTATGTGATCGAAAACTTTTTTTTGTTCCGATTTATCGACATTTGAATTCAAATCGAGTGAACCATTTCTTGTTAACAATCCTATAATATTAATATTTGTTATATGAATGGCAAATATCAAGATAATTTTACGATAATGATTCAACACAGAACCTCCTTTAAGCAAACCCCTCATTCTAAAAAGTTCAGGTGAACTATGACTTTTTTCTGGACACAATGATTGTTTGCCGTAACGAGCCATAGCTAATTGATCGAACAAGTCTCGAAGATCTTTTCTCATCAAAATGCTAAATATGAAATTGAATAAAAAGAATAACGTATTGAATTGAATTGATCAATGATTTATGCAATTATTAAAATATTAAACCTGAATGATTTGAAAAGATTTATGAAATCTTTGAAATCCAACTGCGTATCGTAACCAATTGAGCATGAACGCAAGTGTTTCATACTTTGCCATAATCTCTCACTTGATTCTAATCTTTTTAGACTAAAATGAAAAAAAAAATTTTATCAATAACAAATTCAATAAATAGCATTGTAATGATTGTTTGTTCTCAAATATAAAAGAGCTTTTAGTACCTGCCAGCTTCGAATTTACTTCGTACGTTTGAAGGAGAAGACATTGCCGCTGTTGTTAAAGAACTGTGTCTATTTTGAGGTTGTTTATATAAAAGTACACTACTCGCTGAATAAGAACTTCTGAAAAATACATAACAAAAGAAATTAAATATGCAATTTTTAGATAGAATTGATTGATTTTTTTTTTAATAAAAACCTATGTTTAGCGGGTGAACCATGATGAGACTCGTCTTCACTTCTCGCACCTGAAGAATGTCCTGCTGAGGACATTCTTGGCGAGCATGTTTTCAGCTCTGATGTAGATTTATTTTTCTGAAGTGGTTTATAACATTTTTTTAATTCAAATAACCAAATGAAAGAAGATTTAAGTTTTTAAAAGTCACTACCTTGAATTTGATGTAAGATGCATTTTTTAGTGATGCTGCCATTGAATTTTCTCCATCAGAACCACCTCTAGGTACATTAGGTCCAGGTCCTACAAGTCCCGCTAAAGACCAATCTCTACCACCAAAAGCCTTAAAATGAAAAGAAATTATATGAAACGATGAATACGTTAAGTTATAAAGCAACCAAAAAATCCGAGTAGAACTGAAACTCACTCTTACTGCATCTGCCGCTAAAGGCTCACAACAACATCCATCTTCGAAGTATAATTTGAGGTATTTTGTCCTAAGCCAAGAAAGGCTTCTATCAGTTAACCTAGATTGAAGTATTAATCCTCTAACTGCCATATGGAGTCCTACCCACCATACTCTGAAAATTATTTATAACGTAATATATTTTTAGTAGTTATATATTGTTATGGAAAGCATAAATACCTAAAAGATTGAGTAGGCATCATCAAATAAACTATTCTATTGTCGCTAAGATTATTGCCATGAACTATCGTTATAATATTGAGATCATCGTTTCCTTGGATTTCTAAACCGTATCGTTTCGCTACAGAAACGAGTTCTTGAGCTTCTTTTACTTCCAAATGTCTACCACCAACCATTATGTCTTTTACAGTATTCAAATCTAGAAAACTATAAAAGAAATTATTAATATATTTATATAAATAATGATATAAATAAATAATTTATCATTAACTACCCTTCGTCTGCTACAATTCCTGTATCAGCATCATTTACTAAATTCGTTGTATATTTAAGTGGAACAATGTCTTCTGGATTACAAGACAAACTTACTTCGTTAGTGTTGGAATCTAAAGATTCACCTTGAATTAAATAAAAAATATTAATCATCATGAAAAGTAATTACAATATATCATATAATACTTCTTATTCTTACAACCTGATCCGGTAATATTTTTGGGTTGTCTCCATGGAGGTTTACACCAGACTATTAAAGAACAAGACCTTTCCATCTTCAAATAAGCTAGTGTGTGCTTACTACTACCGGCATAATCACTTTCACACAAAACACCACAGCAACCGTGATGCATGATCTGAAATATATTTTGATATCATTACTCGGAATAAATATCAAGTGGAGTTTCATGGTTATGCATACTTGTAAAATATGGTGATCCTTTTTCTTGATTGGAAACATTGATATGTTGTGATCTTGAGAAAGTGGTTGCACTGGATTGTATTGAGGAGCTGCTTCTACTTCATATAGATTTTCATTTTCTTCTACAACACCAGATCCTAAATTGTTGAAATCTTTTAGACCCTTTTGCTCTTTCATCTCATCATGATCACGACTCATAGAAAATACTGGCTGGACTATGCTGGCAAAGGTATTTCTATAAAGATAAATCATGTTAAATAGTAAATAATTATGGATATTTAATATTTGATTGGTATTTACCTCAAATAATCACTAAATCCCGCTGAACTGTTTTGCCTCGTTAACGTATGGTGGTGTTGGTGAAACGATGCTACGTGATCCATAACTGCTTGTGTTCTATAAACCTTTTCTAAATTTAACATTCCCTCAGGTCCAACAGTTCTCCATGTACCAGATGTTTCACATCCTTCAAAAGAAGCTATGTACTGAAATTAAAAAAATAACAAAGCTGCATTCGACTTATAAAAAGCGAAGAGTTTTTATTAAAACAAAAAATAATGATACCTTCAATTTGGTTTGAAAAACAAAAATCAATAGAAAGGCTACACAAACCTCTTACCACTTGCCTACAAGGCTGAGGAGATGTAGCAGAACTGCCGGCACCGATATGCGTACTTCCTTGAAGATTATCCGATGACAAACCATGTAAGCGTTTTTTTAAAGAATCCCCCCTGGAGTTGGAATGTGCCGTGTTTGTTGGTGTTTCCATTACAGATGTTGATGCATCCTTTTTCGCTGTTGAACAAGAGCTTGAACTGTCTATTCCAGAAGCTTTGTCATATTCACGGTTATTTTCTTTCAAATTCAACAAACCAGCTTGGCTTTCGATCGACGAACCGACATCTACGGTGGCTTCGTCTGTTTTGGAAGACAAAGAGGAAACAGTCAAAGATCCCTGACTCTCTAACGAGGACAGTCTAGAATCCCATCTAGCAGAATCTTTTGATACAAAAGATCCCGTTTGACTGTCAAGAGTATCTTTCCTAGCCCCGTCACTTTTTGAAGGTGAAGAGCTAACAACAGAACCCTGACTTTCTAGCGAAGGCACTCGCGATTCTCTGTTTTGATCTCTAGAAGGCACTCTGCTAGTGTTCTTTTTTTCATCGTCAATATGATAAGATTTTATCGTAGATTCGTTTTTCAGTCCCCTGGAAATAGACGAGCTAGAGTGGCTTTCAGCAAAGGCGCTATCCGTTTTTGAGGTTGTAATAATAACGGATTCTTGACTTTCTGCAAAATGCATTCTCGGATCACTCTTGATGGAACTACTTTTTGGTGTGACAGAACAACTTTGACTTTCCAATGGAGGGGAAGCACTTTCTTTTCTGTTATCAATATATGATCTTATATCTTTTTTAAGAGAATTAGCTTTTGATCCTCTACTACTGAAAGTAGATTGTTTTTCTAGAGTTGATGATTTTGATGTTTCTTCTGAAAATTGTAAGTCTATATTTGTATCTATTGAATCCTTTTTCATCGATTGACTTCTAGGGCTACTTCTAGAACTACTATGAGGACTTTTTGATCGTTTGAAAGAATCTCTTCTTCCCCCACTTTTACCAGTTGATCTATAAATGTATATTGGTATGTATTAAATTGAAAAATTATATATTTTTATTTTGATCAAACCTTTTTGTAGAAGTTTCTTTGCTGATTGATTCTCTATGGGCTGATCTTGAATCTTTATGTGAACTACCCGCCTGTCGCATTTGATTAGATAGAACCACCGGAGAAGATGATAATATTTCTCTAAATATTGCAGAAAAATTGAAATATGGAAATCTAGGTAATGAAAAATCTTTTCTTTTAAAATTATAACAAAAATTACCTGAGTTCTCTCAAAAACGCTCCGAAGAAAGGAACAACTCTGCAGTCTGGCATCGCAAGCGCTCTAGCTAAGGCTCTTTCATATTCAGCCGAAAGCAAAGCAGCTGATAGAAAGTCTAATGTCGGTACTGGTTCATCGCAAACACTGAACCAGAAAGCTTTCAGTTTATTTGATCTGTAAAAAATTTAAAACAAATATACTATTAAATAAAATATTTTTAAATCTTGTGTCACTTAATCTGAAATGAATTTTATTAAAAGATATTTTCTTCAATTTGAAGATTGAAAATTATTTCTACAAGTCCATTTATGTTTATCACCCATAGTTTCGCATAACTTTTGGTTTATATTAATGTTCATCTTTTCATACTTTAATTAAAAATATAAATTAATTAATATATCGATTCACGGTCAAATAATTGTGATTGAGTGTTATTTTGATAAGTCAAGTATCTTATGACCCTGTGTTATCTGAATTTTTAATTATAACACGGGAAAATTTCCAATTTTTATTATCAAAATTTAGTGTGTCTTGTATAATTATATTCTATGACAGTTGACTAATAATGAGGTCTCTTTTGTGGATATTTTTGGTAATTTTAGGATGTTCTGTAAGTGAAAGTGCAGACTGTAACCCTACAGTAACTAGTATTACTAAATTTGGGAATGAAGAAGTATGCTCGGGAAAAATTATATTTGTAGATGAATTTGAATATTTGAACACAAAAACGTGGCGACACGAAAATACTCTCTCTGGAGGAGGGGTAAGTCTGTTTATTATTTAAATGATATATATTATTGTTTTTAATTCTATTGTATATTTGTAGAATTTAGAGTTTCAATGGTACACGAATAACAGAACAAATAGTTATACAAAAAATGGAATTTTATACATTAAACCTTCTCTCACTGCCGATCATTTAGGTGAAGAATCTTTAAGTTACAGAACTCTCAGTTTGCAAAGTAATAGCCCAGTAGATAGGTTAGTTTAATTATAATGTTTAAGTATTATTTCAATATTATTAATATTTTCAAAATCATTGCTTCTACTAGTTGTACAGATCCTACATACAATGGATGTGAAAAAACAGCAACTCCTCAACATATTTTGAATCCTATTAAGAGCGCTCGTTTGAGTACTGTAAAATCGTTTAGTTTCAAATTTGGAAAAATTGAAATATTTGCAAAAATGCCTTTAGGAGATTGGCTCATACCTGGTTTGTATTATTATAATATTTCAATCATAATTTAAGTATGTATGTAATATGAGAATGAAAAAAAACCATAAACAAGTTATATGATTGAATATTAAAATCAATCGAATTCAATCAATCAAATCAATGACAATTCATTGATTTGATTGATTGAATTGAATTCAATAATATTAATATCAATTGGTCAATATTTTTGTTAATAATTTGATTATGGATTTGCAGAGATAGTACTGTTACCAGCCTATAATGTTTATGGGCCGTGGCCGGCGTCCGGTGAAATTACTTTGGCCCAATCTCGAGGAAATAAACTTATGCTTCAAGGAAACATTGATGTCGGAGTTAAAAGAGTATCTTCAATGTTACATTTTGGACCATTTATCGGTTCCGATGCATGGGAAAAAGTCTATTTTACTCATGAATCAAAATCTGGATTTAATGAAAAGTTTCATTTATATACATTCGAATGGACACCAGGTTTTTTTTAAATAAAATTAACAATGAACAGAAATTTAAATATAAAAATTATGTATTTTTAATTTTTCTCAAATGTAGATCACATGAAATTTTTTGTCGATGGAGAAAGTATAGGAACTGTTAGAATGCAAAAAGGTGGCTTTTGGGAAATGGGAAAATTTGAAAAATCTTATCCGGCAATACAAAATCCATGGAAGCATAGCAGCAATACTAGATTAGCACCTTTTGATCAAGAAGTATATTTTGATGAATGTACGTAGAACATAAATATTTCAAAAAATGATAATAATTTAAATTTTCTTTTTTAGTATTATATCGTTATCGGTTTAGCCGTTGGAGGGACGACACATTTTCCTGATAAAGCTCGATACAGCAACGAGAAACCTTGGAAAAACAATTCGCCTGCGGTAATATTTATAGAAACTTTTTTAATTTTATAAAAGTACAGTGTAATAAAACCTTCTTGTTTTTGTTAGCCGATGAAAGAGTTTTATGAAGATGTTACAAAATGGTCGAGTACTTGGAAATTAGATGAAAACGATGGAGAGTCGGCAGCATTTCAAATAGATTATGTCAAAGTTTATGCTATTTGAATGGTTATTTTTTATGTGAATATGGAGTTTTTTAAAATAAATACCTTTTGAGATGTGCTTGTTTGGTTTTTTTTTATTATTAAAATTCATAAAAAAGCAAGATCAGTAATTTTTTTAGCATCATTACAAAAATATGAATAGGATATTTTCTTTCTCTTTTATAAAATTATATACATATTTCGAAATGGTTAAATTATTTATGTAAAAAAATTTGTGTTATTCTTGTATGTTGAAAAAGAATCTTTCGTATTACCGTTTTTCATTTTTTTTTTTTATAAAGTTTGCAATAAAGTCAAATTTGGTATTATTCGTTTTATCGAAATAATATTTTGATAATAACTATCCCCTATATATAATAGCGGATATCTGTCTGTCTGTCTGTCTGTCTGTCTGTCTGTCTGTCTGTCTGTCTGTCT
>JAOXNN020000021.1:2521266-2532517 GCA_028571205.2 Hydropsyche betteni | reverse complement strand
GACCATAAAACTAAATTTGGAGTTCGCGATTTTCGAGCTTGAGAATAATGTAAATAGTGCAGCAATTATAGCCGTAATTTTAATGGGCATACAGGCTAAATTGGAATGCATTAAAACTCGCGAATTCGCATCATATTATAGACGTTAACTGTATACGCATAAAGACTATATTAGAATCAATATCATAAAAAGTCGCGAGCGTCATTCAAACAGACGAACAGATGGACACACACACATAAACATAGAAATCTGTGATTATATATAATATAAGGGATAATGTATCAGCAAAAATAGCGTACAAACCTTTAACATATTTAGAGTCGAGTATTTTTGCTCACCAAAATGATCACGTTCACTATGGAGATGTACCTTTTATATACGAAACTCGAATGTTAAAATTAACCGACATTTAATTAATTGAAAGGAGCGCTTTGTTGCGAATAACGAAGTTAACGTTTACCGCTGCACACAGATGGATTATAAATGGACTTTTCCGCGAATTTTCCACCCGTCGATGAACATTTACAGGGTGAGTTTTTCCGATGATGTTTTGATAAAATCGAAACTGAGCACTTTCATTTTATATTGTATTAAAAAAGGTTTATATATGGAAAAAAATAGTAGTAGTTTCGAAATCTATTTAAGCCACTTTCGTTTTTTTTTTCAAATGGATATAAAGGTTCGTTAATGGCACTTTATATCTTTGAAAATTTCGGAAAAGATAATTAAATGGACTTAAATTCACATTTTTTCAGATTCGGAAAGCAAACTTTGTATTTTATGTCATTCCGTTTTATTTTGGAAATAAAATTGAATCAGCCTTTAAATGGAAAAGTGGTAAGTTTTATCAGGGATGAAGATGATTAACGTCCGTCCGTTATATCGACCTAAAGTTTTTTTAACCAACCGTTAAAGTCATAACGAATTTTCTTCGATTATGAAGAAACTTCAGATCCAAATTTCATTACAAGAAAATTCTTATTGCAACATTGAAAATATGCAGTTTTAAAAGCGAAAATGAGTGTTTAGTGTATAAGACATAAAAAAATCACTTAAGCCACATCGTAAATACATTCCGAGACTTCTTCAGAGTCGTAGTTTGCGATAAATTAAAACTTTTCAATGTTTCCAAGCCGGGAACAACTGAGACGCAGCGGTGCAAAAACTTTTTCAATCCAAAGCAATTTTTCAACACAATGCGTTCGCACAAACCGGCAATAAGAACGTCAGACTCGCGGTTCGGATTTAATGCATTTCAACTCGACAAATAACTTCAGAACAAAAGCAAACAATAAACATTTAACGACAGTCGAGCGAGCTCCTCCTACCGCACCATAAGAAGTCTCACTTCGGATGTGTAACATATGGCAATCCGCTGCGGGAGGAACGTTTCCTCATTCTCGTTTTTGTTCCGTCGAGGACCACTCCTATCTTGGTCAGACGAGGAGTGACTCCCGGAGGACACTCCTCATCAGCAGATTGCTGTTAAGCGTGACCGCAATAACTCGTTACACGAAACCATTGCACGGAACTAGAGTGATGTATGTACGCAATGGGGAAGTGGCTTTGTGGGCAAGGCTCTATGGTGAACGTGAACGTGAGTATATCGTTGGGCGGAAATTAGTTGACGTGTTTTTTTTTTAGTAAATATGTTTTCGGTAGAATTTAGGCTATCGTTGTTGTCGTTGATTTTGTCGCTGTCGTTGTTGTTGCTTTTGTCGCTATCGTTGTTGTTGCTATTGTCGTTGTTGTTGTTGTTGCTTTTGTCATTTTCACTGTTGCAGTTTTTGTCGCTATAATTGTTGCTGTCATTGTGGCTGTTTTTGTCGTTGTCGTTATCGCTGTTTTTGTCACTGTCGTTGTTGTAACTTTTGTCGCTATTGTTGTTGCTTTTGTCATTTTCACTGTTGCAGTTTTTGTCGCTATGATTGTTGCTGTCATTGTGGATGTTTTTGTCATTGTCAATATCGCTGTTTTGTCACTGTCGTCGTTGTAACTTTTGTCACTATCGTTGTTACAGTTTTTGTCGCTATCGTTGTCGCTGTTTTTGTCACTGTCATTATTGTTGTCGTTGTTGCTGTTTTTGTCGCTGTCGTTGTCGTTGTTTTTATCACTGTCGTCGTTGTTACTTTTGTCGCTATCGTTGTTGCAGTTTTTGTCGTTGTCGTTGTTGCAGTTTTTGTCGTTGTCATTGTCGCTGTTTTTGTCACTGTCGTCGTCGTTGCTTTTGTCGCTATCGTTGTTGCAGTTTTTGCCGCTGTCGTTGTCACTGTTTTTGTCGCTGCCGTTATTTTCGTCGATGTCGCTGGCGTTATTGCAGTCGTTGTCGTTGTCGCCAAAGATGTTACGTTCACGCTGTCGCTCACACTTACGCTTATTTCCACGCTCACGTTATCGTTATCGTTCATGCTTGCGCTCATATGGTGTCTTTTTTAACCGTCTATGAGACATTTTATGATATAAAAATCATTCAATGTTGATACAATCGAATAGAAAAAAAAAAATCCTGATTGAAATCGATCCAATTTATATGGCAGAAGTTTGATTCGGGGATTATATCTTAATTTTGTCGAATTAGTTATGTTTGAATGTATTGAAAATAGGAAATGTAAGCTTATCGTTCGAAGCCTTTAAACTTTTCATTTTAGGGAGATGTAGATAAGACTTGATTTGCACGGTTCGTTAAATTCAGAACACTAAGAATCTGTATAATTGGAATCAGCAAAAGACTAATGCTTTATCAAGATTTTTAACGAGAAGAACTCAAAAAATCAACATTGCGTTATATAAAACAAATGGTTTTTTAATATATTTTTGATAATTAGTCAGTTGTTTGCAAACGAGGTTTGTTACTAATCACAGATAGAAATCTGACATTATAGACTCAGAAAATTTTTCATCACAATAAAATAAAAAAATAAACAAGTTTTCAGTTCACAATAGAAATATTGTGTTGTGTAACATGACTACGTTTTTTTTGTACCAAACGTTACCATAGACAACAGGGTTTGTTACAAATGTTACCACAGACAAAAATCCATCACCAAAGAGAGATTCAGAAAATTTTCCATCAGAAAATAAGAAACAAAATAAGTTTTCGGTTCATAATAGAAATAGTGTGTTGTTTAACACGACTACGTTTTTTTTTATCAAACGTTACCATAGATAACAATAGAGTTTGTTTCAAATGTTACCACAGACAAATGTTACCACACCATCACTATAGAGAGATTCAGAAAATTTTCCGTCATAAAATAAGAAACGAAATAAGTTTTCGGTTCACAATAGAAATAGAGTGTGTTGTGTAACATAAATCCAGTGGCGGTCCCAGGTGTCGCAGGTGCGGAAGCGCGCAGGGGCGGCGCATTTACAACCAGCGACAAATATAAACCGTGACAAATAAAGGAAAACCAATACCGCACATGTACCGCGGTGATATTTTATTCGGAATACTTTCCAATTTCTAGTCTATGCATATATAGTATATATTTGGAAAATGTTCGCGTCTATTTTTAACACTGGATTGAAATTTTGATGAAATTGAAATTTTGTATCCCGCGTGTATAAATTTGAATGGGGGGATAAAATTTTTATGATACGAATGAAAATCAATTTTTTTTCTCATACTAAAAACTATTCTGTGTCAAATAAATTCTTATATTCTAAGAAGAAAGGTAATGTGAATGATTCTAATAAATATTTATTATCTTCTGTATGACGTAATTGAAAATTTTAATTTGCGGTAGTTAGGTAGGTTATTATATTATATTAGGTATATGTCATAGTGATAACACTATATTATAATATGTATTTTCTTTTTGGCCACCATGGCGATGTGGGTTGACCTGTTATGCCGTGGTGATATATTTGTATTTATATTATTATGTATGAATGTATTTATATTATATTATTATGTTGTCAAGGCCTTTCTGATTTCTTTAGAAATACGACATTTTTTTCAAACATGATAAGAAAAATTGTGTTCAGAAAATAATTTTTAACCTAAAAACTTCAAATGAATTATGCGGTCGTATCTATTTTTATATTGACGATTATTAATATATTAAATAAGGCTGAAATTCCGATTATGCTCTCGGTGATGATCGAAAATTAAAAAAATTATTAAAACGATGAAAAACGACGATTTGTCAAATTTTTATAATAATAAAAGGCATTACATTTTCGCAAGTCGGAAGCCCGCGTGCATAATTTGAAAATTAATTTGGGTCGCGGCTTATTCACGAGCCGACCCTGTGGGAAAGGGGTCGCATTAAAAAATAACGATATCTGTTGTCCCCCCCCTTTCCCATATACAAAGTAATAAATATTTCGCATACGAAATTGAGACCAAACGCAAAACCCGCTTTTAAAATAAACAATATTTTAAGCTACTTATGTTTATATTCCACCCAGAGGAATGTGAATTTAGATTAAAAAAATATATTTATAGAAAAAAAAAAAATTTTCAAGAAATGATCCTTGATTATATTCGGTTTGGACGCGATATACATTTTTATAATTATTCCATTTCTCAGTACCTTATAATGCCGGAATCGGCGAACGATCGAAATCCGCTTAAGGGCATCGCCATTTTAAATGCTGAGACGTTGCGAAAAAGAGCTGATTCTTTATCTTTATCCTGCCCGGGGAAAAATCCTTTGGCCGCCATTAGTATTCGTCCTGCGGTCAGCTTTGCTCAGCTTCCTTCTGCTCCAATTTTGTGTGTGCAATTTGCAAATGGCGAGTGCAGAATGCCGAAGCAAGTAGTTTCCGCCGGCCTACAGTCTTCATTTTCAGCTGAAGGCCGAAAGAAACCCCTACATCGTTCATCCCTTGATTTTTCTTCAGGTGCAATTGTATCTGACACTTTTGATAACTTTTTTGAGAGTTTAAAAACTCTTTCGGTTGATTTTAGATAATGTACGATTCATATTCCAATACTGATAATTTGATATATCGCTCAACATCGATGAAATCCGTGTTTAAAAAACTAAACTAAATTCGAATGCAATCAAATAAATCGAAATACGATGCCATAATGCTATATTTGATTTTTTTGTCGAAACAACCTCAAAATTCACCATTTGATTATCATTCTAAAACTTTATAACACTCGAAAATTCGCGTTTTGTTACATATGTGCGTTACTGTGTTATACAACTTTTCTATCTCACACTTAAAAAGTATGACGCTCGTTTTTTTTCGGTCCGTATATTAAATTACTCGCGGTCAGTTTTAACTGATCATTTATTAATAAAAGTCTGTTTCAAAACGTCTGTTCAAACGACACTGGAACACTTCGACAGTAGCACATATGACCCTACGAAACCAAGCATAGAACAAACTCCTCGAAAAATTTCGAAATTGTATGATCAAAATAAATTATAAAACATTTATAGGATCATTTAATCATCATGTAGTTCTCCTTTGTCCTAAAACGTATCTTGTGTGCTAATGTCTTTTATGCTAGAGTCGTTTGGATAAACGTCTGGTCACCAGTATTTTGTTATGAAAAAGCACAACTCCATTAAAATTATATGCAGGGCATAAAACCGAAACTGAGCCGTAAACCGATAAAAACCGAAAATTTTGCCAGAACGAAAACCGGAAAAAATATCGGATTATTTCAGTTCAACAAAAAAGTCGAATATTTTTGAAGTGCCGTCATATTTTTTTAAATTTTTAGGAGTCAGTTTTTTTTAGTCGGTTTTTATAAGCGTGTGGTTTTTTTTTAAATTTTATAAATATTCGGAAGAGTCGGTTTTTTATTTTGAAAACATCGAGCTGAATCGAAAATCGTAAACCGAAGCTAAATATATTTTTTTATTGAACCGTTACTAAAAACCGGAACGAAAAAGAACCCGCTTCGAAGCCCCGTTTGTATACTAGCAACGTTGCAAACATGCACAAACATAGGTTGGCAACGTCGCATGATGCATGACGCAACAGCGCGCCGCAGTGCTCGGCGGCGTGTCGCCGGCGGCGAATGTTTTTCCGTTATTTCGAAAACTAGTCGAAAAAACGGAATGGAAGAACATCCCGACTATCCGGAAACTGCCAACTTCACGCCGTTCGCTTTGCGTTTGATCGAATTGGTCAAACAGTATCCCATTTTGTACGTCAAAACACCGAGGACGAACAAAACGTTTTTGGAGAAGATCGCCATTTGGGAGGAGGTCTCGAAAACGCTGCAAACGCCGGGTATGAATTGTCGCCTTATCTAATTATGATAGTGTTGTTTATTTGCATGATATTTCTGTTTATTTATATAACATAATGTTTTTCGTTCGATATAGATTTCAATTTTTATTGTATCAATTTTTATTTTCTTCAATATCTTCACATTTACCCTTTCGATTTGAGATTATAGAACCGAAATTTTTTTAAGTCAAATGACACAGAAACGTGTTTAGTTTGGCTTCTTCAAAATTATAATAGGTATTATTGTAGTATAAATTCGAGTGAATCTCGTAAAAAAAAAAAACTAGAACATATTTGCAACAATCAATCTTCAATAGATTATTCGATTCGTTGATACTCAAAATATTTATTGATTTAAAATTTCAGTAGACAAATGCAAAACGAAATGGAGACAAATCAGAGACAATTATAGAAGATTCGCAAGATCGACAAAGGACTGCAAATCCAAATACAACGACGAAAGACTCAACTTCTTAAGGGACCATCAAAACGACGTATACTTCATCCCAGACGATGAATTTTCCGAAGTAAACCCAACTGCTGAACCGGCAGACGACGACGCCGAAAACGCAGACTATCCACGTCCCAAAAAGAGGAAATTTGCCGATAAATTGTTGGAAGAATTGAGCAAAGAGAGGTCAGAGCGCTTCCAATTGTTGAAAGCCTTAACAGTGGATAAGCAACTCGTCGCGAAAAAGTCCCCTCCCGAATCTCCGGTGCATTCGTTTTTCAAAAGCATGGCGGACGTTGTCGTCAGTTTCCCGCCTTATATGATTGCCGAAACGAGGATGGAAGTGTGCAATCTGGTCACCAGGATGGAGCTCAGGAACGAGGCTCAGAAGGGAGCGATTCCTGGAATCACTAAGTTACGCATTCCGGGTAAAGCAAATTTGGCCAATGTGGTCGTCAAGAGTGCTGTACATCCGATCGAAAAAAGAGTCCAGAATGTGAACGTTGAGATTCATAAGAGTCCTTTAGTTAAACAGAGCGTGGAAGAAAAAAATGTGACTTTTACCACTGATGCTTTGGAGGGGTAAATTTTGATGTTTGATTTTTTTTTCATTTCAACCCCTATAAATGAGATTTTCGAATTGAAATTGTATAAAATGAAACTTACTTGAGGCCTGCAACTATCTCCATTGCTCCGTTGAAGTTTCCGTAGTTCCAACAAGAAAGTGCTGCTCTTAGGAGACACGATAAACAAGCCCTTCTTTCTTCCAGGGTAGGTTGAGCTAACACCAACTCCGTACTCCATGCACTAACCTGTTCAAATATATATATTTTTTTATTTTAATCAAACTGAAATAAATCAAAATTTATCATCAAAAAATGAAATGATTTAACTAGTGTAAATTTGCTAAAAAATTTATAAGTTTTTTTTGTACCTTTCATTTGGGTTTTTTAAAAAACTAAATAAAGATATTAAAAGTATATTGTTTTGTTAATTAAAAGCTTAATGGTAAAACTGCAAGGTGAGAGCAAGCGTATTTCATGAATCAGAATAGTAAGCGCTTTTTTGT
Organism: Hydropsyche betteni; assembly: GCA_028571205.2. Classification (NCBI taxonomy): domain Eukaryota; kingdom Metazoa; phylum Arthropoda; class Insecta; order Trichoptera; family Hydropsychidae; genus Hydropsyche; species Hydropsyche betteni. Next base: position 2,524,796 of record JAOXNN020000021.1, on the reverse strand, counting down.
GCTTAAAACGCTTTTTTTTGTGCATTACTTACACTTAAATCATTGTCCGTGATCTATGGAATATATTCACACTCCCATTCATCGTGGAGCTTCACCCTTAATATTTCAAAAGAAATTTCATTATATATGCAATACGACTGAATCAATTTTGAAAACTACCTATCCTAAACGAAGACGATCCCAAAGTTACGAATGCAAATTCCTGCGACACGAGGAATTAGTATTTATCGAAAGTTCAGAGCTTCCACCGAAATTAATGAATTCAGTTCGTTTAAACCTTCAGTTCATTTGCACATTGAATTCGCGGAAAACCGCCGTCGTGCAAAATTCACGAGGATTATGCCCGCGATAGTCGAAAAACAGACATTTTTCATAAATAATACAGTCACGCGATACAAGGGAGCGCTCAATTATTAATAATTACCCGCCGGAGGAAGCGGTCTAATTTTAGTTGGTCGCCTTTTTCCGAGCTGAGGCCAATTCGTCGGATGGCGCCAAATGGCTTCCATTCGATTCTTATTAGGGTGCCGCGGTTTCGGGCCACTCTCCTTATTTAGTGTTACGGTGAAATGTGGCCGCAATAAATATTTGTCGGTGCTGCGGTCTGGCGGAATAAGGGCGAGGCTTTACAGTGAGCGCGAGCGAAAATATGAGCAAGGGTGTGATCATGTTTGATAAGGGAAATGCGTGGGCGACAATATGAGCATGAACGATTACATGAATGTGAGCAACAGCATGAGTTTGAACTGTAACATGAGTGTGAGTGACAACGTGAGTACGGACGTATTCATATTTGTCAAGGGAAATGAGTGAGCGATAATATGAGCATATGCGTGATAATATTTGTCAATGGAAACATTTGAGCAACAATAATAGCGTGAGCGACAATATGAGCATGAATGACTACATTAGTGTGAGCAACAGCATGAGCGTGAACAACATGAGCCTGAGTGATACTGTGAGTACGGATGTGTTCATATATTTGTCAATGGAAACGTTTGAGCTACAACAATAGTTTGAGTGACAGCATGAGCATGAGCGACAAAATAAGTGTGAGCGAAAACATGAACGTGTACGGCAACATGAGCGTGAGTGACAACATAAATCTGAGTGAAAATGTAAGTACGGGCATGATTATATCTGTCGAGAGAAATACGTGAGCAACAACTACAGCATGTGAGCAACAATGTTAGCACTGGCGTTATCATATTTAAAAAAAAAAGTAAGTATAATTATAATGATACGTTTTATGCTTAAGGTGAACAATATAATGGGTGAAAATACTTTGAACGTTTCACCAAAATTAAGCTTATGTCGTTGATGTCTTTTAGGGTCACGCTTACTATAAAGTCTTGCCCGAATGCCGGAGCATTGATTCGGGACCCGGAAAGGGTCTACGCTGCGGCCTTTTGTGTTTTAATTTGTTATGTCGATGGTGAAACATTATTAAATTTTGAAGATGTTCTATTAATGAAATTTGTAATTTTATGTTTTTAGATTCATCATATTTTCGTATTAGTAATATTTTATACTGGAATTTTGTTATAGAAAATTTTAGTAATTTTGATCAAGGTCTATAGTGGTAAAAAATATTATTTTTTTCAATTTAATATAAATCAAATTGATAAATTCTTCAAAATATATTATGATATAATTGTCATGTATCGAAAAATTTTAATATATTATAAAATGAAAATAGGAAAGAAAAGTGAAGTGTTTTAGTTATTTAAAAACAATGTTGGCAAAATAAAAGATATTTTATTACAATTTAGGTTCATACGATTCATTAATGAGAAAAAAATGCGTAGAATTCTCGTGCAAAAATTTATGAAATTTTAAATTGATCATTCTATAAATTTTGGATTTTTAAATTGTTGTAAAATCACAAGTAGATATTTCGCAGAATTGATACCGCATAGATTAGGTTTCAAAAGATTTATAATTGCATAAGTTATAATATTTTTTAATAAGTTATTCTGTTTTCGAATTAAAAACATTTTTTTCGAATTTTTTGAGCTCTCTGCATAAGGATGCATATAAAATAGCACTAATTCTGTCAATCAAATTATCTCCTAAACAGTTGTTTTTACAAATAATTATTAAAAAAATTTTTTTGTAGGAAATTTTCTATACTACCAATTTGACTTTCTATAAAAGTGATAGTTAATGAGATATTTACGAAAAACCGTTTTCGATAACCTTTGACCCCCCCCCCCGCAAAATCTTATATTAATATCACATCAACATGGAATATTGTAATTTTGTTAAGAACCACAATATCAAAGACTTTTATCAACATCAGATAGGATTTTATTTTGTCTTTAATCCCCGGATTATATGTAAATTATGATAACACAACATTAAAGGAAAACCCCCACAGCGAGCGCAAGCCCAGTTCACAACATAAACACACAACCCCCCACAAACAAAAACTCCCATAAAACCCGCGAATCGACCAAATCCAAAAAAACCCACATCGACAATCTTCAAAATCGCCAACGAGGCGTTAATTTCGACAAACTCGAGCGGACGGACGATGCGACATCTGTCTCTCATATTGATTACGCTCGACATGCTCACATTATTAAATTAACCCTAAAATGTTGGTGTCCTATAATTAAATGAGGTGCCCACCCTTATTTAGGGGGGGGGGGCCTGAATTATATATAACCGGCGGCGGCCCTGGAATGCGTAATGGGGACGATTCGCCTTCGTCCGTAATTTTCTTGACACATGGCCGTGAATCACGAGGTCGCAAACAATGGGCCGATACTTGCACGTCTTCGTCGTATAAATTTTTTTGGAAGGGGGGGTTTGTTGTTGTTGTTGTTGTTGTTGTTGGTGGCGTCTGACTCACCTCGTTGAACCGCTTTATGAGGTTCCTGACGGAGTTCCTTTGGAGCGGAGGACAGGGTGCTCCTAGTGCTCCTTCGCCTCCGAGGTCGACTGTCACTTGTCTCAAAAAATCTATTGGTGGCACCTGGAAATTTTATGAAAAATGAATTTTTATGAAACAGTAACAATATTGACTTCTTTTTTCTTCAAAATCTGCCTTTTGTTTTGCAAAAAAGGTTGGTTCGCAAGAAAGATGTCATCCGATAAATTTCCTCGCCATGGTATTCCGTATGCTTTACGGAAAGCAGTTCTTTAGTTTAATAAAGAGTACTCAGTAAATGTGATGCCTTTAGTTTCATTAAATGTTGCTGGTACTCAGTTATTTGAAGGGATTGGCAGTAAATAATGGTAAGCGTCAAAATTACAAAATTGAGTTATTTTTATATACTACAAAAATTAATTCGTTTACTACAGAAATCCCCTATATATAATAGCGGATTTCTGTGTGTCCATCTGTGTATCTGTTCGATGACGCTCGCAACTTTAAAACGACGCGTCGATGCGATCATTTTTTTGCGCCTATAAAATTATTCTTCATGCGTATATGGTCTTTATGCATATACACTTAACGTCTATAATATCATGTTTATAAAAGCGTCTCTATTGACTTATGCAATACGTCGATTATTACGCAG
>JAOXNN020000021.1:2505046-2517871 GCA_028571205.2 Hydropsyche betteni | reverse complement strand
TTACCCACTTATCAAATAAAATTTTCAAAATTGAAATTTTTACCCAGTCTCCCAAAAGATTGCCGACCACTGCTCTATATAATCGAACAGTTTGAATAAAGAAAGAGGGAAAATATTTGATCATCAAAACTTATGCATTGACCTAATACACTATTTTCATCGAATTAATTAATTTCATGATACTTCATTCAATTAAAATTTTCAAGACTACTACATTCGTCCCTATACCCGAGATATTTTAATAGAAAAATGTTATAAAATTTTACACATTTTATCCATTGATAGTAACAATGCAAATCGAAAGTCTTATTTTATTCACTCGAATCATACGATTTCTCCGCAAGATACAAAAACTGATCCTATACTATCATTATATGTGGATCAGTATGAATTCATTACATTACACTACAAACATACATCAGTATGAATACGTATATGTTCTGACAAGCTTCTAATAGGTACAGTTTATGAAAACACGTTGGTATTATTAAAAAAAAATAATACTTTCCATTCGATATCAATTTTGAAAACATCACGCAGAAAATAAATTGAAATCGAAGAGTTTGCGACTCTTGAATATTTCTATATTTCGATTTCGCGAATGTGAGATCCTCCCAAGTGTCACTAATCCGATGGGACGTAAATTTGATGGAACCGTATGTATGTGTTTTAATGTCGAAATTCTCCCACCGACACGTTCACAAATTCAATTTTTCTGATTTTTTTTTTATATTCATAAAACCGAATATCCAAAAAAAAATCCACCGCGAAGACCTTAATTGAAATTTCATAACAATCCGAAATTATCAAAGCGCGAATTAATACATGACGAGTTTAATTTGACAATATAATGTTATTAAGGGTATCAACTCGGAGCTTTTGAAAGAGTGACGCTTTTAATTAAAATCCACCGAGCAGGCCGCTTCGATAACTGTTTCGCCACTCTTTTGACCCGTCAAAGGAGTGACGAAACAGTTTAAATTACGAATATCGGTGCCTAGATGGGTAACAAAAAAAAAATAAACTCATAAACGTGTGTGCTTTCGAGTCAAAATGGCCCCTCGGACCATAAAAGCTTATTGCCTTCTGTGCCGTCTATCGAAAATTGAATTCGCTTCTGTGAAAAGTGCAACGTTTTTTTTGTCCCGTTATTATTTTGCGCCGTGTATTGTTATTGTTATTGATTTGTATAGAACGACACCTGCTTCGGACGGTCGTGTGTAATGTGGCGATTTAGTTCTCGGAATCGTTTTGTTGGTTGGTTTTTTACGATAATTAAATTTTTACAACGATTTTTTAGGAAACGTAATTTAAGTTTTTTTTTTTAAGACTGTTAATATAATTTAATCAACGGAGTGTTTCTAGAGAAATCATTATTTTTTAAAATTTAAAATTAGGGAACTAGGGTTTAGGGGGGGATTAGGGGAGTTTCATCACGATACAATTTTAGCTATTTACAAATCATATTCAATTTCTTTCAAATCAAATTCTACCTTTTTCAAATCAATTTCAACCATAGGAAAGTATTTTTGAATATATATTTTTATAGATTAAAGAATTTACAATAAATATTTGTTAGGAAAATATCATTATTTAAGACAAGAAAGTTCATATTTTTGTTGTTTGTATGTACAAAATTGTAAAATCTCTAACTGAAATTTATGAAGCCAAATCGAAAAATATAATTTATTAAATTGATTACTTTTATAATTGTTTTTAATAATATACTTCAACGGTTGAATTTGATTTGGAAAAGGTTGAATTTTATTTTAAAAAGGTAAAAGTAGGTTAAAGTAAGTAGGAAAATTAAGGTAGATAAAGTAGGTAGGGAGGGATGAGTAAGGGTAGGGAGTAAAGGTTACACTTGATTTGAAAAGTCTGAATTTAATATGGAAAAGGTTAAATTTTATTTGAAAAATGTAGTAGGTAAAGATAAGGTAAGGTAAAAGTAGGGGTAAAAGTAGCATTTGATTTAAAAAGTCTGAATTTAATTTGGAAAAAGATAGATTTAATTTTGAACAGGTTGAATTTGATTTGAGAAAAATAACAGGTAAAGATATGCTAAAGAAGTTAAAGGTAGGAGGCACAGATAGCATTTGATTTTAAAAGGCCGAATTTGATACGGAAAAGGTTGGATTCAATTCGTAAAAGGCTGAATCAAGAATGCAAAAGTTGTATCATATTATTATTTTTCATAAAAATTTACCGACACTCGACCCCAACAAAATTAAAAAAAACTCTCCATGAAATCGCCGAGAAAACGTTCCCTGTTAAAATAATAAAAAATTCAACGATGCAAGATGAACATGCACTCTGGCGGTTAAGTTGTTATATGAATTTAGATTGGCGGTGAATCCTCGCGAGATGTCGTGCAATTTTGCAAAATTGCAGCGCAAGGACTACTGTCTTCGTCCTGTTTGTGTTACAACGTCACACTTTATTATGCTGCATATGAAATATTCATGAATGCATCAAATTAACCGTTCGCGAACGTTATAAGCGTATTTCATCCGTGTCAAAATATCTCGGTGATGTGTTTACGTAATGGCTTTTGTAGTATAAGTAGAGGGTATACCCGTTGGGTGTTGACGGATGTGTGTTTTGGGAGGTCGTTTAAAATTTGAGTGCTTATTTGACGAATAGAGCCTGAAATTTTAACGGTTTTTTAACGTGTTGCCATAAAGAAATTTGATATTATTATATTGATTGTTTTGTAGGTCGCTTAACTTCAGTGTTAAATTGGTAAATTTATATTGTTTGTATGAATTATACGGTTTCGAGATGACGGTCGATCATTGACCTTTTCATTTTTGGTTTAATTTCAGTGATCTAGTTAACATTTGCAAATATGATCCAAATATATAATGGAAAAAGTGTAACATAAAACTGAAGAACCGAATTTTTTTTTACAAGAATTTCGAGTTATACGTCATAGTATACATACATAGTATTTTGTTAAGAGTGCAGTATTATTTCTTGTAAGCTAATTTTTAAGCGTTTTTGAGTTAAACTATGTCTTTTACCGAAAATAGGACTTACCCCGAAAATAAGACCTATCATGATTTTAATATATGAACTATCTCTAAAAGTTTTATTTTATTTGTTTTTCCCGTATTACCTACTCCTTAAATAAGACCTAGTGCAGTTTTCGAGTGTAAAATTAATATTATATTATAAGACCGGGACTTATTTTCGGAGAAAGATATATCATGGATGCGGTAGATGCGGCGCATGCCCTAAATATCTGTGTAAAAATGTCTCTCATTTTTTTGGTTCGTATTTTAATTCAATTGTGTTATACAATAGGGACGCTCGATGTGCAATAAAATTTGATAATTTGCACACGTTGTTCAAGACTATAATTTTCCATGTGATTTGCCATACACTACTAAATAATTGATAGTAAATTTCACAGATTTCACTTTAACAACATGGCTGTTATAACCTAACAAATTTCGAGCGTTCCTATTGAAAGACCATATACATTAATTCTAAAAAAAATTTCTCTTTGAAAATTATTTATAATTAATGAAATAAATTTTTTTATGATGCGGTTATAGATGTTTTCGGCAAAAGAGTATAGAATGAAAAAAAAAATTCCGACATCATGCCCCGGTGAAAAGCCTACTTTATACCATGTATGCTATACCCACTATATACATGTATTTTGACGGAAAGAAAAAGGGGAATCGATTGATAAAATAACGAAGGTAGCTCTCGAAGCGGGGTCAGGCACTAATGAGTCGAGTGGGACAAATCAATTTTAAGGCAGTGTCACGATGACGTTTGTCGACATTTTGTTTTCACGCCAATTACCAACCACTACACACCCTAATACCAATTAGCCGAAAAAAGTGTATACTTTTATCTTTGAATTTGCATATTAAGGGCAGGGTCATTTCAGATTTTTCCAAGGAGGGAGGGACAGGCTAAAACCTTTTTTTTTCAAAGAAGATTTTTGCAGTGATATTATAATTTTATTACGTATTATATACGTGCTTCGAAATGTAGGCTGTATTGTATAATTCAATAAATATGCTATTTCTATGATACATCGTATTGCGGACGGAAATTACATAAAGCAATAGATACCAATATACGGGGAGTATGCACGAGTATAATATCTATTATATTATAATTCGCGAAATATCGTCTTATTTTAAATACAAATAAATGACAGCTGATTTCGCCATAAAAACATAATTTTCGGTCCGATTTCATTCTTTTCGAATTCAATTTCAAATATATCGCAGAATATCGCACTCCCGCCCAAAATTGTATAATAAATCGATGCAATGAATCGTTGGCCAGAAATGCAGACACCAAAATCACTTCCGACTGTGGAAAAATCTCGGAAAAAATAAAAATGGCCGCCAAGTAATTTCGATAAAATTTTCATTAATTCATTTTTGCGTAATTTCATTCGGCGTTTCCCAAGTTTTGAAGGCGCTCTATTCGCTATTTCTATTTTTTTAAGGTATATCTGTGAATATGCGCGCCCTAGGTTCTATCCTCGCAATTTCTATAAAGGACAAAGTTTAATTTCCAAAAAAATGGTGCAGACAGAGAAACTTTCGGTTTTATAATAATATAGATAGATAGATAGATTAAATTCAACTCAAAAGAAACACATCGCCCAATCGATAAATATTCATTACATCCCAAGTACTGTGCACACACTCATTACGTAACAAAATCAGATATTGTAAGTGCAAGGACGTGACCCCATTCTCTGGTCCTCTTGTTCGAGGACCAAATGCCTATGCCAGTGCATTATTCAACATGCATTCCAGCCATTGAATGCCTGACTCCAAAACGTCATTATGTTACAGTGCCCAAGTTGCACCCCCCCCCGCCCCCTCGTCTTCGCCACCGTATTCTATAAAGTGATATATTCTATGAAGTGATGTATTCTTCTGCGTTTCAAAACTTCTTTTCACACTTTAGTTTTAAGCGATATTCATATTGTATGAGTTGAAAGTGTGCAAAGTTTCATCCGCTCGATTAATTTTGCATCGGACGCCTGGAGATGTTAAATGCATTCGATGCTTTGTTTGAATTTCGGTTGCTTTTTAATTTTATTATATGAGGGGCTCGGCAGTAAATAGTGCTAGACGACATTTTTCACTTTTGGAGATATTAAGAAAAACAGTTTACATGCATTTAGATGTAAATGTAACTAGGAGTAACCTGACATAGTTTTGTCATCTTTCGAGAGAATGTGGAATTATTTATTAATTTGTGTAGTAAAAGTATTAATTATTGTAGTAAATAAAAGAAACTCAATTTAATAATTTCGGCTCTAGCACTATTTGCTGCTGAGTTCCTCATATATTAATATAAATTTTGTGTATATTAAAAAAAATATAATGATTTTTATAAAATATATTTAAATACTAATATAATTAATTAAATGTTAGAAATAATAAAAATAGACTCCTTATTCTATTAAGTGTTATTATAGTAATGGAATTTGCTATAAGCGTGTTAAATAATCTATGAGTTCATTTAACATTGTATGCAATTGTTGTGTTCAACTGTTTTGTACGCAATAGTCGTGTGTTCTTTTGTCATATGTTTGAAATTCAGATAGATACATAGTATAGAAGTAGAATATTATCAGTGGTGGCTCGTGACAATTTGTAGTGGAGAGGTTGTAGCAATGAATATGAAAACAGTACGTATGTTCTCATGTACAAAATACAAAAGCGTCATCATCAGTGCATATAAGAATCAAAATATGTATTGCAAAATATGTATTTATACATCTGTACAAAACGAATATAGGGATTAAAAAAAAAAAATTGAATCCCCTATATACATGTATATAATCACGGATGACAGATGTTTGTATGCTGAGGCTCTCGACTTGTCGTTCCAATTTAGCCTGTATGCCGTTAAAGTATAACGGCTATAATCGCTACACGAGAACGGCTATAACGCGAGCTCCGAATTCAATCTTTATGGTCATTATAATAACGGCTATAATCTTATCCTATATAATCTTATATTCTGGAGACATTTCGCAAGACCACGGTTATAAAATATATTTGCATATATTCAATTTTTATTTTGTTACATCACGCAACGGCACGTTTATAAAATAATTTTGCATGAATATATTCAATTTTTATTTTATTACGTAATACTATGGTCATCAATTCGCAGCCGATGTTATTAACATCGGGCCTATGTACTAGTTAATATAATAAAAATGTGAAACGCGCTTTTACAGAGTACCCCGTAAAACTACACACACCGTCCATATTTTATAACGCAATACAAAATCAATTAAATGAGAGCACGCTCGACACAGCGAAACGTCTATAACAGTATTACAAATAGACATATATATATAATATATACATAATATACAATATACATATATAATAGAAAGGTTAATAGCGTTTGTTTCTAATCCACAGGGACGCCGGGGGCCGTGCAAAGGACGAGACTTCAAACTTTCAACGATTCAGAGATCAAAATGGAAATTTGACGTACCTACGTTTTGTTTTGAACAATTCAAAAACGGATTATCCGAGATGTTTGCCTTCAGACACGAAACGCTAGTTTCATAGTTTATTTCTGATATATTTAGGAATGGAATATATATTTTTTAAATATATTTTCGTTTTGATGATTTGTATGATGTTTGGAGTGCGTATGTTCGTGTAATCGTTTTTTCTATGAAAAATGCAGAAAATCTTTCGTTTTTTGCGAAATTTAAACGATACTTGATATTTGTATCAAAATGATTTTTTCATATTTTAGAATGAGAACTTTTATGACTCAAAAAGCTTAGTCATGTATTTTTGGTGCTCAATGCATTTTTAACCATATTGCGACGCTGGCATTAGAAATGCAAATCTTTCCCAGTTTTCCCATATTGTCATATTTGACAGATGACGTTAAATATTTATTTTTTTAATAACACCAACAAAGAAGACAGATAATACACTAACAAATGATGTTAAACTTTACGAAAAATGCAATTTTTTTTAAATAAAAAAACATGATTACACAAACACTGCTTAATATAAAATATATGAAATAAAATTTTGAGTTTATTTCTAAATATTTTATTATGTAATCTATTAATCTATTGTATATATAAATATTATTTGTATAATATAATCTATAAATCAACAATTCAAAATTTCATTCTTACGATAAGAATATTAAAACTATAATCAGATTGGAAAAGAGCTAATACAAAAAAAAAATAATAATTCGTTAAGTCCACAGCTTCAATTCAAAGGTTTCTTTTCTTATATCAATATTTGGCTCATTTGCGACAAGCGAAATAATTTTTTTATTTATTTTTTACATTGAAACATTTCTTTACTCCCGCTTCCGTTTCATCGGATTATTCTCTTTTTCTTTTAAAATTTTTTCCCATATTATTTGTGTAAGAAATCATTTATGCTCTGGCGGCCACGAATAGGTTAACACTTCAGAGGATTCACAATTTCCGGCTTTCACGCGTTTTATTTATTCATTTTTATTTCATTTTAGTTTCCCCGACAATATCTTCGTTTATATTGTTCGAAAACAAAGGAAATTCATCAATTATATATCACATATAAAAAGTACATATAATATTGAATATATTTATTTAACATAAAATATTTAAATGTTGGAATATATCGAAAGATATTTTTCTACATTTAAAGTCTCAGAAAAATGTGATATTTTACAACCACATAAATCGACGTTATTTGAATGTATTATATTAAATTTGACATATTTACGGTGAACTATAAAAAATGTTATCTCTACAATCTGTAATTGTGGAGCTTAATTTTTCTTACCCGCTGAAAAACGTGCTCATGAAAAATGCTAAGCAAGCAAACGTTTGCGCAAAATCTAAAATAATATAAAGAAGCTGATAATTTATTTTAGTTTTTTTCTCATCGTCTGAAATTCGGTTTGCGAAAAAATTTTCTTTGTAAATCTTATTAAGTTGAGTAGAATTAAAATATTTTTCTTAAAACGTATTTTTACACTCATTACTTGGATTGAATTAATTACTTTCGCTTCAATGTATATTATATAATATATAATGAAACAATTGTTAGTTTTTTTTGATGAATTCCGCTAGGAACGAACATGGTTTTAATATATTTCAGTGATTTTGTTTTAAAAGATATTAACTATGTATAATGATGATTTTGTTCCTGAATAATAATAAAAATATTACACTATAAAAAAATAGATGTTTAAAAAATACGAAAAAAGTAAAAATTAATTTTTATATTATATAAATAAACATTCAAGGTTGAATTGAAACACGAATCTGATTTTTAATAACAATTACAATATAATTTTATAATTCAACTAGAAAAATTATATATTATTTTGATAATTAATATCCAAAAATTAATGATGAACAGTTTCTTTTTAAAAAAAACATGCTGCCTCAAAAAAACATGCATTTTAATAATTAAAAAAAAATATTATCAAAATTTATAATCTACAGATGGATTACTATTGATTTTAAATTTTCACATCAAAAGTGTTTTAAAAAAATACAGGTAGTATTTAACTTACGACCGAAAAAAAATAATTTAATTTTTTTTAAATTAATTATTTTCAAAAAATTGAATCATTAATCTCAAGCAGATATGAGGAATGAATACGGAGGAATATAAAACCATCAAAAAAATTCGTATTGAAAGAAATGGCTGCTGTTTTTAATTTAATCAATTCAGGAATACAAAAATTTAAAATGACGGACTCAAACAATGGAAGATTTTCAAATGTTATTTATTTATTATTTCATTAAGTAAGTAAAACTACCGAAAAAAATAATAACTATACAGATTCAACTTACGACCGAGGTTCAGGAAAGTATCTCCGTCGTAAGTCGAGAACTACTTGTAATCCGTTCAAAATCCGTTATATTTAAAAATAAATAAAGTATCAATCGAACAGTAATTTCGCAGACTCGTGTCCTTTCAAGCAAGAAATCGTAATCCTTTCCAGGAAATGGAGGCTATATGTGTCACGGGAAACAATCGCCCCAGTATGTTTCGCTAGCACAAAAAGAAATATTAACGAGACAGAACTGAAAAGGGAAAAGCGAACGCATATTTCCCTCTTTTCCGAATTAATGTCGCACATTAACTATAAAGAACTATATACGTTATGAATTAGAAGCGATAATAATAGTTTTTTGGATGTTGATGTGTTTTTGGGCAGTTGTGTCGATTTTGTATCAATTTTAATTTCAGAATTAAATTTGATTATTTCCCGTTTGATATCATTGAAGCTACATATTTCCTAATTTAAGCAGAAAAATGGTGGAAACTTTTCGGTCGTTTAACAAAGATTAACAAAAAAATACCGCGTTCTCCCAAAAATAAGATAATTTTAAGATTTTTTTCAATCTCGAAAATAAGACCTAGTGCAAAAATGTTTGACAATGTGGTGCTTGTGACTGGTTATCACAATGGTTCTGAATCAGTGTTCCGTAGGTACATAAATTTAAGATTTTGTACGAATATATATTTTTTAATTTGATTTCTTTGACTATATGTAGTTAAATCTGTCAAATTTTTGATAAAACTTATCTATCTATACTATTATAAAACTGTCTTATATATATAAAAATGAATCGCCGTTTGGCTATGCGCTGAAACTCGAAAATCGCTTGACCGATTTGGATAATTATTTTTTTTATTTTGTTCGTTTTAATTAATAAGTGGCTTAAATAGAAAAAATAACAGGGAAATTATTAAAGAAAAGCTAAAAAATAATATCAGTAATTTTATATGGAAAAGTATATCGCCACGCCGCGCCGCGCCGCGTATTGATTGTGGTGTGTGCAAAATGCGTGTTCCCAACGGGAATCGGGAATCGGGAACCGATGTGTGCAGAACATGTGAAGACAACGGGAAAAATTGGCTAACGGGACAGCGGGCACTATTTTAAGATGAAAAAATACAGTATTTGGAGTCGAAGATTTATCGTTTGTTGACGACAGATCTACTTATATATGCGAAAATGATGGGACGAACGCAAGAAACGACAAAAACGGGACAGTCCCAGTGAAAACGGGACGTATGGTCAGCTTAGTTTTAGCAAGACTAACGAACAGTGATTGTAGGTGATACGAAGTTCACGGGGTCAGCTAGCATTTACATATTTTCACTAATTAAAACCTTGTATTTTATTTAAAAAAAAGCGTTTGAACTATTTATTTATGAGCAAACCATTTTTGAATAAGATATCACATGTACCTACGAGGAGTAAAAATTGTCGTATGCACGGACTTTCTTTCCCGAAAATAAGCCCTAACATGATTTCTGGGTACAAAATTAATACAAGACCGAGTCTTATTTTCGATAGAATACGGTATTACAAATTAAGAAGCAGCCTTCAAATAATATAGTTCCGTTTAATAAGAACTTACATGTTTTCTTTACGACGCCGTAAGATTCATAATAAAAAAGTAATCTCGATCAAAAGTTCAGTATGAATAGAAAAAATTGAAATAACGAAAGGTTTTCGATCTCGAATCGGAATCAAGTCCGTTTTTATTTTCGATTCGAATCGCAAAAAGCGATCCTTTTCACCTTTCGGGATTTCGCCCATTCGCACAATGTTTTATACTTTTTTCAATATGATAATGCAACGTATACATTTTAAAGATGCTCAAATTTGATTTTCCGAAAACGCTTCCGTTTTGCAATAAAGCGAAAAATATGAAAGTCGTACGCATGTGTGTGTGTGCAGTTTTTTTTTTCATTTTTATCCGAATGTACACAGATTTCGTCGAGCGAGAGAGAGCAGAACTCGTAAACGTCTATTGTACAATTTTATTGCTCGCAAATTGAATACAGCATTATCTGGGAAAAGGGAGAAAAATGACGCGCGGAAGGACCCTCGAGGAAAATTCAAAAGGTTTAAATATTACAAAATGTGCCAGGCCGCGAAATAAGCAACAAGAATGCCTCGCCTTCGAAATTGTAATGACATCTATTGTAAAATTACGAAAAACGTCACCTGTCAAAATGACCACTGTCGATTAGTGTTTCTTCTCGAGAATTTTTGTATTTTATGATTTTCCTATTTCATGATTTCTCGAAAAAGTAAGTTATGATAAAAGTATTCTAATATTTTGTATATTTTACATTCTATTATATACTAGTACATAGGCCCGATGTAAATAACATCGGCTGTAAATTACGTAATTATATATAAAAAAATTAAATATATGCAAAATATTTTATAACCGTTCTGTTGCGAAAAGTCGATGCCCGTTTGTTATATATAGAGGATAATGTATAGGCCCGATGTTGATAACATTGACTGTAAATTTATAACCATACGTATTACGTAATAAAATAAAAATTACTAAGATTATAGGCGTTATTATAATGACCATAAAGACTAAATTTGGACATCACGATTTTCGAGCTCGAGAATGATGTAAATAGTGATTAAAGTATAATATATAGATGCCCGTACTCTATTTGAATATTTAGTATTTAATTAATAAAACCAGTTCATTTATTATTGTCACAATTATTACATATAGGTAAATATAGAGGCAGTTGGTAAAAAGCATCATATTGTAGACGTTAACTGTATACGTATATAAAGACCATATTTGCATATTGCATATTGTAATCAATTATTGCATTTTCGCTCTTTTTATTTATAAAATGCGCTCATTATGTGAACTCACCCTAATAATAATTTTTATTTAAAAACTTCATTATTATATGTTTACATAAAAATTATGTCTGAATAACAAAATAATTCGTTTTAATAATGCTTTATGTTAATATATACTTAAGTTAATAATAGAGAAAAAAAAAAAAATGTAACGAGTTAATTAAACCAATTTTAATAAACGATCATAAATTTTAATTTGAAAATTACATGTGAAACAAACATGCAATAATTCCACCATTTATTTTTAAAAATTACTCATATTTGAACTATACGCATTGTTTAATCTATTCTAAAAGAAAATATTACATAGCTGTTTTATTTAATGAAAAAAAAAACACTTCATAACTTTTGTAGTCACGTCGACTTGACAAAACGAATGTCTGACTTCATTTTTCACCATTTTTACGATCAGACTGAATAAAAGTTGGTATGAAAAAAATAAAATGGTACCTTTCCATTGGCCGGATAACCACTCTCGGTTTGTTTGGTTTTTGCAATTTTTATTTTACCTCGCTTTTCACGATTTTCCATTTTGCGAAATTCCATTTTAGAAGCGAGTCACAATGAACATTCATATGTCAATGGCGACAGAAATACTTAAAGTTATATTCTTTTTAAAGACGACGTACTTTCGTGGGATGAATATTTTTCGTTTATTGAGAATGAACAATACTCAAAAATAAAACTTTTATTAATTTTTTATGTCGATTATTTGGTTAAATACACAAATAATAAATTAAAATAATGTACTATAAATATTATACATAACTGATCATAATCCGCCTATTTTATATAACTTATTACTGGCCGTTTAATTTAATAACTGATCAAACGAACACTGACTGTTTACATGAAAATGCTTACTGACCGTTTCATTGAATTGCTGACCACATATTTACTGAACAATAGCACTAGGTTTGACTTAATTACTTTTTATGAAACTTACTAACCGTTTACTCAAATTACTGACTAATAATAACTAATAATAGTGGCTGGATCAGTATATATTATATGTTGACATACTGAATAATTATGTTGGTGTATAATATTTTAGTAAGTATGTAGTTATAATATATAGGCCCGATGTTAATAACATCGGCTGTGGTTTTGTTAAGAAACGGAAAACGATAAAATGTGAAAACC
>JAOXNN020000021.1:2455149-2481965 GCA_028571205.2 Hydropsyche betteni | reverse complement strand
ACATTTCGCAAGACCACGGTTATAAAATATGTTTGCATATATTCAATTTTTGTTTTATTACATCACGCAACGGCACGTTTATGAAATAATTTTGCATTCAATTTTTATTTTATTACGTAATAGTATGGTTATCAAAAGCCGATGTTATTAACATCGGGCCTATACATAATAGAAGTCTATATATTATATAAAAATGAATGTTTGTATATTTTGACGGCGTTTCACTCCAACACCGTTCGACCGATCATCATAAAAATTGGCATGCATATGTATTTTTTTGTTGAGAAGGTTTTTATATCATTAAAATAAGGTGACCATATTTCCCAGAACCCAAAACTAGACGGTCCGCAAAAAAATTTTCACTCCCTTTATAAAAATAAAAATTGTGACATTACGCGCCCTGCTTTATGTTTTTTTTTTAATGAATTTAAATTGAGAAAATAATTTGATTTAAAATTTAAGTCCCGAGCAACGCTGGGTACTATCCACTAGTAATATATGACTTATATTATGATACTGATGATAATGATGGCAAAAATGATCATGTTATAAATATATAAGTTGTACGGGTTTTTCACTCCAAATCAAATGTTTTCCGTTTCAGAACAAACATTAATACTATTAGGCTTGAGACTGAACCGAATTTTGTTTTCCTAACCCAATCTATCTAAACTATACTAAACTAACATATAGGGGTTAGATTTTTGACCTTTTTGATTAAAATTCTGACTAAAATATTCTGATCAAAACATGATTAAAATTCTGACCAATATCAAATAAATTCTGATAAATGAGATAAAAATTCTTAGCGAAATCGTATTTGAATTCTGACCATTTAAATAGCAGCCTTCGAAAACTCACCAACTTCAATCCCGACATAAAGTAGTTCAAACGTACTTATCCCACGTCCAACTCAAACGCTCCAAAACCACACCGAATTAAACATCAATCATATCGATTCCAATTGAAACCCATCAAACCATAAGTCCTCAAACGCTCTAAGGCTTAAATGCACGTTTTGGCCTCAACACCCTGACGCACGTCCCGCACCGGTAAACTTCGAAGGCGACACGCCCTAATTTAGCCTTAATTCGTCGTCGACGACGAAGATTAATCGGCAGATTTAATCTTTCGCAAATCAGCGGTGCCAACGTGAGGAGAAAGCGGGAAAAGCGCGGGAAAACCGCCGCGGAGGAAACAATATGGCGGCGGTGCGTGAATTTTATTCGGCGAATGAATAAATAATGCAATTAGAGGGCCCGAAAAAGGTCGAAGAGGACTTCTTGTTCGTTTTTGTATTCGACGAGTCGAATTTATGGGCGTTTTTCTCGAAGTTTTATTTGAATATGATGGATATTCATGTGTTGATTGGTATGCGTGCGGTTAGAGGAGGGAAACGGTCGCGTATTTGAATACGTTTGCATTTTTTAAAGCGAATTTGCTTTTGATCTAATAATTGTGGTGTAGGTGTTTGATTTTCAGTATTAATTCTCACATTTTACGTTATATTAAATTATTAACCTTTTTGTATTTAAATTTATAGAATTGAATATTCCATTTTTGATTTATCAATTTTTTTTTTATAGTTTAGGTTTTTTGGATGTATCAGTCTTCACGGATCATTGAAGATAATTAATAAGGATCAATTTGTCGGAATGTTTTTGAGAAAAATGCTGATTTCATCGAAAAAATTAAACTCCAAGGTTGCGGGCGCAATCTGAGTATAACACGGCCGTTCTTGAGCATTATCAATTTGCTTTTTTTTTAATTTAACGATAAAATACATATTGGAATTTGTTTGAAAGAATTGTTCCTTCAATAATTCGAAAAAATAATCCAAATTTTCCTCTAATTACAACAAAATTCATAAAAGGATAGCTAATTGTAATGTCAAACGCTATGTGAAAAGTAAAAGCCACTTTGTTCCTTTGGACAAGCTTTATCCGAGAGCCAACCTCGAACCGAACGTACGTATTTAAACTCCTTAATTAATAACTTCATCTATTTACCTCAATTATTCCACTATTACACTGCAATAAACATTATAAAACAGCAACGATTGCGCAAAACTCACATAATTAAAAAAAAAAGTCAAAAAACCCTACCCCTATTCGCAAAAACCAATCGATTAATAGTTCTCCGTTCTCCTCGGTAATGTCGTGACCCACAATCGACAGCCGAAACGAGCTCGGAAAGGATTTGTCCCTCACCCCCGTCGTGGAAGTTTAAGTGTTTTTAATCCGTTTACGTACAAACTTCATTATTCCAACAGAGAACCCACCCACTCGCCACCCGCTGCGGCTCAGATACCGCCGTTTTGACGTGAACGAATTGGCAATTTAACTTTACAACGGCCATTTCGTACTCGGGAAGGCGGTTGCGCGTGTGCGCGCGCGCGTTTGTACGCGTGAGCGCATGTGCATGCGTGGATGGTGCGACAACTGGTCCAAAAACATTCTGCTCAATGACAACTCGTCTATGACAATTCGTCCAAGCGACAACCGGTCCAACGGACAATAGATCCATGGGACAATTGGTCCAAAGAACAATTCGTCCAAGACAAATCATACAACGACAACTGGTCTAAAATGGTTCAAACGACAATTGGTCCAAAAATTAATTATCAATTTAATATTATAATAATTATTGATTTAACATTAATTTAATTTAATTATAATTAAAAATTAAATTCGTTTTGGACCAGTTGTCGTTGGACGAGTTGTCTTGGATGAATTGTTCGTTGGACCGATTGTCTGTTGGACCGGTTGTCGCTTGGACGAATTGTCTTGGACTACTTGTCAGTTGGATGAATTGTCCATTGGACCAATTGTCCATAGAACCGATTGTCCGTTAGACCAATTATCCATAGGACCGATAGCCCGTTAGACTGGTTGTCGCTTGGACGAATTGTCTTTGACAATTTTTCATTGGACAAAATGTCTTTGGACCAGTTGTCGTGGCACCACACGCATGTGCACTATCTCTTGTCAATGACTTCGAGTGATAAGGCAAGATGTTAAATAGTCTGAATATAAATCTGCTTTTGGTCTCAATTTAAATAAATTTTTGGTCAGAATTTAATTATTAAGGGTCATTTATTATTACCTGGTTTAAACCGGCAAAATTTCATTATTCACAAATACATGATCGTTTGTAGGTTGGTGTTTAATGGTTGATTATATTATATTTTGTTAATAAAACTATTGCATATGAATAAAAAATAAATGAAAATTTTGATTTGTGTTAATGCTATTTGCGCTAATACTGCAGCTGTACACATTTTCAACATTATAACAATAACAATACTTCGATGATGCTATTTTCAACCGAAAAAGTGGGATCTGACCATTCAACATAAATTTTAACCAACCCAATTTGAATTCAAATCATTTTATATAAATTCTAAATCCTATATGACAAAATTAATAATACACAAAATACAATAGTATTTCAAAAAATTCTGATCAATGTAGTATTAATTCAGACCATAACCGTATTAAAATTTTGATTTGAAAATTCAATCCTCCGAGTGGGCGCGCCCTTGCAAAATTGGCAACGAATACGCATTATAGCTTCTCCCGCTTTTACCACTGAATCACCATCATCGAGATCCGAGCTATTCCACAGTCAATGTCTCTCTGACCTATAGACGTACCGGATGTGTTTGGAAGTTTTCGTAATTCATTAATGTTTGGAAATTTCCGTAAGAATCCCCTCAAAACGCGGTGTTTGTATATTATGTGCACTGGAGAAAAAAAGATCCTCAGTATCAATGAAGTATTGCCGTTGCCAGCTCTTTATATGCAAAAAACATTCTGCAATTGAGATGGTTTGCAACAATTGTAAGAATAAGAATATTGATTCCGACTAATGGGTCGATAATTTTTTTTTTTGTTAAAACAAGTGTTTTTTCGTTTTTTTTTCAGAAAATTAAATTAATTTTTTTAAAAGTACTGTCATTTATCATTTTTTCATTACCTTAGAGCAATTCTCTAACATTTATATAAAGAAAACATCATTTACATGGAGAAAACTTAATAATATCGAATTTACGACACGCGCCCGCTCAAGTGAAATCATTGGGCACGCTCGAAGGTAAAATAATAATTTTTATTTTATAAAAAAAATCCGAATCACAAAATTGCGCTCCACCAAAATTTAACATTCATCAACTTTTCACACCAATTGTCATTCAACTCTAATTTACAATGAAAAATATTTCGAAATTTCAAAAACTCCTCCCCCCGTAAAAAAGCGAGCACAACGCAAAGTTTACACGCCCCATTGGCACACAAGCGTCAAATAACCATTTGACACTCGATTAGGCCACGAAGCGACGGCCATATCTGGCATTCCCTTTGTTCATACGACAGCCTTTGTAGCCAGAGCCTTCTTTGTTGCCGTCAAACAGACACTAGCAACGGTCGCCGTAAAGACAGACCCACACCGCGGTAATTCTCGGCCGGAATAGACTGGGAATCCCGCAACAGTTGTGTGTGAGTAGCGGCCGCAATGTAAACGTTGGCCAACCTGGGCGAAACCCGGCGAAGCGGGAACGTTGAACGTTCGCGGATCGGGATTGTTGCCGATGTGTATTCGATGGAAACTTAATTGTGTTGGTTTTGAAAGTTTTGTGCGGCCGTAGTTCGCCGGGGGTAATCGGGTGTGAATTAGGGGGGGGGTTATTTATATAAGGGGTTGTTATTGATGAAAAAAATGTTGGTTAATTTGATTTCCTCGCATTTTGACGTTGAAGGTTTCGTATCATTGTTTACTATTATAGTATATAGGCCCGATGTTAATAAAATCGGCTGTGAATTACTTAATAATATATAAAAAAAATTATCTATGCAAAAATATTTTATAACCGTTCCGTTGCAAAAATTCGATGCCTGTTTGTTATATATAGAGGATAATGTATAGGCCCGATGTTGATAACATGGGCTGTGAATTTATATCCATACTATTACGTAATAAAATAAAAATTACAAAGATTATAGCCGTTATTGTAATTACCATAAAGACTAAATTTAGAGGTCGCGATTTTCGAACTCGAGAATGAAGTAAATAGTGATTATAGCCGTTATTTTAATGGGCATACAGGCTAAATTGGAATAGCAAAGCCAGTAATAACATCTGCAACCCGATGCCCGTACTCGATTTGAATATTTAATATTTAATTTATAAAGCCAATTCATTTATTATTGTCACAATTATGACATATGACAATTATGACATATGTACTTCTGTGAAAGGAAACGTGTATGTGTTACGTAAAGTTTACGTTATTGAGTTTTTATGAAAAATGTAAAAAGAGTTGTGAAATTCAAATATAGATGCAATATATGACATTCGTATGGAAATGATTTTTTAACTGGTAATCACTTGAATCTCATCTTCTATTATGGAACGAGCTCTTTTATGATTTATAAAGTCGAGCCTTTCACTTTAGGTCCTTAATGCTCTATTTGACCATATTGGAAAACTCCTGTGTCAACAAAACATGTCTTTCCCAATCTTCCATAAGTGTATCAAAGGATATGTCTACTGTCACATTTGATACACGATAATAACATTTATTTTTTCAATAACGCGAAAAAA
Organism: Hydropsyche betteni; assembly: GCA_028571205.2. Taxonomy (NCBI): domain Eukaryota; kingdom Metazoa; phylum Arthropoda; class Insecta; order Trichoptera; family Hydropsychidae; genus Hydropsyche; species Hydropsyche betteni. The sequence goes on along the minus strand of JAOXNN020000021.1, from coordinate 2,476,364 downwards.
AGCGGACAACATACCAAGAGATAACATTAAATATCTCAAAAACTCAAAAAAAAATTGAGTTTTTCAAAGAAAACACGATTATACAAACGTTGCCTAAAGTTTGCATATGTAGAACGTTCGTTATCACTTGACACATATTCTAGCGCTTTGATGTAGAAATTTTTTTATCATTGTTTTATTATACACCCGATCCTCTTTTGCACGGTTTTTATATGGTTCCAAAAAAACATGGTTCAAGGAAGAAGAACCAATTATTTTTTTACAGGGTTTTTTCACTTTAATACGGTATAAAAAATGTATTATTATGCCACAATGGTAAGATTCGGTGTAGCCCATTTTACTGTTATAATTACATGTATGTAATCGTCGTCATTAAATTAAAAAAAAAAACGATATTTCTTGATGATTTTACGTGGCGAAATTTTTTCACATTGCATATTTTTTATTATGTTTCATTTTAAAGTTTTATTCAAATTACACTGATGGAGCTTATCTCAAATTTTAACATAGTGACCACACATTTTTTTACACGGTAGTCTCTGAAACGTATATTGTGTAAAAAGAGGATTGGGTATACGAACGTTTGCATTGATCTAACAAATCTATATATGTAAAAATGGATGTTTGTATATATGTTATCGTTTCATTTCAACATCGTTCGACCGATCATTATGAAAATTGGCATGTAAATGTATTTTTTTTTGTGAAGAAGATTTTACCAATTTCCACCTTATTGATATTTAGCATAAGAGCGTTTTCCAGCTAACAACTTAAATTGTCGTACTACACTAACAATTGGACTAAAACTGTTCTGAAGGAGTATAAACAGACTAGTTTATTCGTGCACAAACGAAGTGGACACTCAAACTATAACATATAAAAAAATAGATGTTCATATATTTGTATATTTGTTTGACGGCGTTTAAATCCAACGCCGTTCAACCGATCACCATAAAAATTGACATGTATATCTATTTTTTTTGTCGAGAAGGTTTTCGTGCTATCCTCTTTGTTACAGTTTCCCACCAGGTGACGCTGCAGCATATCATCTTCTGCATCGTTCAACCAATCACCTTGAAAATTGGCATGTATATGTATTTTTTCGTGGAAATTTCGTTTTCATCATCCACTTTGTTGCAGCTCCAGATGGTACTGCCACATACCAACTTCTATATTGGTTAACCGATCCCTATAAAGTTATAATACAGACTGACCGTACAACGTCTGCCGGGTTCAACTAGTCATATACAAAGCGTTACATTTCGATACGACACCGCAAATCACTCATCACATAAACCTCACATAAAGAAAACATTCTCAAATAATACCCACATAAACATAAATGTAACGCACATCGGTACGTGGACGGACACGTTCTGTACCTATAAATATTCCCGGCACATAATAGCACAAGGGGGAGGCTTTTGTAACGTCAGCTTTGTGTGTGCGAAAACTACTGGCGAAAGCAGATTCGCTTTGACGATCCATCAAAGACAAATTTCGCGGTCAATTAGACATCGGGCACGGTGGCGGGAAACGTGAGGTTAGGACCCGCCGGTCAAAGCACCGCAACACACGACCAGCTCCCTTTTTTAATTGTGCGCTCGATCGGATGCTTGCCGGCCCCTTTGCGGGTTATAAATATGATTTCGGGTTGCGCAATCGTCTTTTTATAAATGAAAAATTAGGTGTTTTTTTCCGTTGTTTGCGGTTTGTGCGTTCGCATCAATCAATGACGCCTTATCCTTCGAGGTCAATAATGTCGCGGTATAAATTTCGGGTTGGGAAGGTCGAGATTGATAAATTGATTTTGTGGGGAAAAAATCGGGCTTTTACATGTCGGCGGTGGTGCTCTCGTGTGATGGGAGTGAAATTGATTTAATTTTTTTTTTTAAATGTTCGGATATTGTTCGATACCTTTTAGCTTTTTCATATGCAAAATATATATAAATTTATACATGAGTCGTTTATTTTGAAAGTGGAGTCAGTACTTTGCAATATATAAAAAAAATGGTTATACAGAGTGGTCATTGAAAAAATGAAGGGTTTAAAAAAATTGTATAATATATTTTTTCATATATTATAGAGTAACTTTTGGAGATTAAAATGATGTTCAGAATCAATTAAAATTTATAATTTATTTTATTTGAGTGAAAATATCGGTTATATTTTATTGCAATATTGATTGATAATGAGTTATGAGACTCACTTTAATTCAAACGAGTATTGAAAATATTAAAGAAACACATCATTAATCGAATCCCCGAAAACGTACAATTTGGTGTAGTTTTTTCTGTGACTTTCAATACTGATCTTTCACTAGAATAGAAAAACCCAATGAGTTTTAATTGTTACTAGACATAATATACAGCTATTTTGAACCCAAAAGATTCTCAATAATACATTAAAAAAATGGATAAGTTATGACTTCTTCGAACTTTCAATTATTGCAAAAAAAAAAATTAAAAGTATACAGTTTTATTTTATTGAAAATAGATCCACACCATAATTTAAAATATATTTTATAACGAAAAATATATATAATACATTTATATATGATATAATACTAGCTGAACCCGGCAAACGTTGTCAGGTGAGTCTGTATTATAACTTTTCATAGGGATCAGTTAACCAATATAGAAATTAGTATGCTGCAGTACCAACTGGTGGGGAGCTGCAACAAAGTGAATAGCACAAAAACCTTCTCGACAAAAAAAATAGATAAACATGCCAATTTATATGGTGATTGGTTGAACGGTGTTGGAGTGGAACGCCGTCAAACAAATATGCAAATATACCAACATCCATTTTTATATGTGTTACAGTTTGAGTGTCCACTTCGTTTGTGCACAAACAAACTAGTCTGTTTATACACCTTCAAAACAGTTCTACTCCAATTGTTAGTGTGGTACGACAATTTAAGTTGTTAGCACTCAGATAACGCTCTTATGCTAAATATCAATAATGTGGAAATTGGTATGTTAACCAATGATCGAGAAATACGCTTAGTGTCTACCCGTCCTGTCAGTTTGAACTTCGTGAGTTTTTTTTTTAAACACGTTTTCACAACTCAAGCTAAAACGCTAACCCAACCTAATCCAAGCATGATACTTATTACGTCTGGTTTTAGTTTAGACGCAATTATATGTAGGTAAAATTTGACAGTTGACATTCAAACTAAAATCGATAATGTGGGTATACTCAAACTAGTACGGGCATAAACAAACAAAAGTGAACACTTGAATTGTGACATATATGTATAATAGATAGATAAATAAAATAGTCCCGGATAATGAACAAAAACGATCTAAATCACAAACCAATTCCTACCCTGAACAAAAAAAAAAACACTCGGCAATCCCGGATAATGAACAAAACACCGCCACCCAACAAAATCCCCGATTCCCCAACGATCGACCATTCCGAAACGCGTTTCGTATACATCGCGCTGAATTATGAATCCGCCCGGTCGGACAGTGGACATTATTTATAAATCGGCGCAAAGGTCATGCCCGCGGATCGGCCCGACCCGGACCGCGCCGCTTATGGCCGCGTTTTTGTGTGCGCCGTCCGCGCGCACAAAAGCGGCCCGCAAGGCGGCTCGTTACGGCCTCCGCTTTATTACATTTGCCGTTACCGGCGGGCTAAACATAGAAAAGCGGACAACAAAGGGAATCGCTGATACTACGCACATCAGCGATTCTTTTAATCGCGTAAAATCTTTAAAAATAGTATTCGCGTGTGTTTTCGATTTCTTTGCTATGTTTTTTTTAAATGAAGTCTGATACAATTGGATTTTGAGCATGATCTGATATGATTTTATATAAAAAAAAAAAAAAAATCATTGAAGTTCAATGTTTTGGCAATGTCATAGCAATGTTTTCGGCGCCCTTGGCAAACATTGAATTTGGCGCCCTTCTTTTATTTTTTTATTAAAACGAAAGAATTTATTTTTCAATATAGAAAAAATTTATATTTTCTGAAAATAATTATTCGAAAATTTTATCTATATATATAAAAATGGATGTTTGTATATTTTAAAGCGATTCACACCAACACCGATCACTATGAAAATTGGCATGTTTATGTATTTTGTTGTTGAGAAGGTTTTTGTATCATTAACACAAAAAAAAAAAATCAGTACGAAGAGTCGAAGATCTGTCGTTTGTTGAATTTAGTTGCCTTGATTACGCAATTCACATAATCACATCAAGCTATTATAATACAGACTGGCAGGATAACGTCTGCCGGGTTCAGCTAGTATATTATATAATACATATATGCTGTTCCTGTTTATCAATTACGAAGCTAAAGATCAGCCAAAAAAAAATATTATATAATTTTTTTTTAAAGTTAATGATAATTAATAATTGGACAGTTTTGGACCAGTTGTCTTTGGACGAGTTATCTTGGGCGAATTTTCTGTTGGACCAACTGTCCGTTGGACCGATCGTCGCTTGGATCGTCGTCGAGTTGTCGTTGGACAGATTTTCTTGGACGAGTTGCCATTAGACAGATTGTCTTTGGACCAGTTGTCGTGCCACAGTATGAACACGAAAGCGTGAGCATATTTGTTAACGAGCTTTTATAACTATTTTCGCTCAACTCTCGATATTTAACTGGTTTATCGATTGTTTGTATTATATTTCAATTTACATTTTTCATATTCAACTTATTTATTATAATTTAAAGTGAAACTCCATGTTGAACGTGAACGTGGTCTATGGTTCATTAGCCAGGAGTGTGAGTGTGAGTGAGCTATAAGTGTGAGTAAGCTATAAATGTGAGTATAACGTATAACGTATAACGTTCTTGAGTTCTCACTCACTCAGAAGATACATTTACGTTCAATATGGAGTTTTACCTTTATCTAACTAGCGTCGTTTTTTACTCATAAAATAAACTTTTTTTGACGCTGTACATAGAGTTTGACTTTTATTGAATTAATAAGCACGTGCTTTGATTTTCAGAACAATCAAAGAAAAATTTCAATTTTTTCGATCAAATATTTATTTTAAAAATATTAGAATCCGATTCAAAAATAATTAAAATAGTTAAAGAATACGTCTCACTTCGAAACACAATTTTGTTTATGTAATCACACGAAATTTTCAATAACAAAAAAAAAATATCGTAATTACGAAACAAGTTCGTTAATTGGAAGAAATACCCCATCCCCCAAAAACGAAAAAAACGTATCAATTAAAACTTTCCTCGTTAATTCCACTCGATTATATTATATAAAATCAACGCGGAACGGCGCAGTTTTAATTCATTATATTATTGCCTCATTTTAATCAGCGGCCGAATAAAAATCGACAAAATGGCGGTTATTTGTGTATTTTAAACGTGTCACGGCGTTTATGGCCGTACTTCGCGGTGAAAGCTTTTTCGCGTACCGTTTTCGAAACGACCGTTGCATAAAAAAGTGCGCGCTTACTCCGGGGAGGGGGGGGATCGAAAAATAAACGCTAAACTATGAAATATAAAACGGGTATGGCCGTAATTTGAACAGGGACGGATCTAGAGGGGAGCGGTGGGGGTAATTCCCCCCCCCCCCCCGAGGATCATGGTAAAATTTTAAAATTTTTTCAATTTTAAAATCATAGATCTTTTTCGCAAAATAAACGAATTTTTAAAAATATTTTTCTGATATGGTAATCCTAATTTTCCAAAAAATATTGAAAAATTGTTATATTTGTATAAAAAAAATAAATAATTCTAGAGACGATCGTTTGGACAAGCCTGTTATAACATAAAAAAAATTTCGCCTGCAACGCCGATCATTAATATATTTCCAATAATATCTTCTTGTTTTCGTTTATATATAAAAATGAATAGTGGCAGGTATTTGGTCTGGGCAAAACTCAAAAACCGCCTGAGCGATTTGTGTATTTATTTTTTTCTTTTGTTCGCTTTAACTAAAGGGTGGTTTATGAAGAAAAATAATAGGGAAATTCCTAAAGAAAAATGCTGGTAAATTCCGCAATCCGTCTCACAGATGTGTTGTGAAGATTGCATACAATCGGGGGAATTTTGTTTTCAATGTGTTTTTGAAATAAAAAATAGTTAAATTAATTAATTTAACAACAATGCAACAATTTTAATGCATCGGTACGCCGGTGTGTGGAGAATGCGTGTTCACAACGGAAATCGGGAATTGGGGATCGGGAACCGGGAACGGGAATCGGGAACCCGAGCAACCCCGGGTACTACCGCTAGTTTAGTATATAAAGATTTTACTTGTAATTTGTGGAAATAGGAAAATTGTTGGCACATCAGTCAAAAGGGTTATGAACTGCTCTTATAGATTTACAAAGATTTCGTACTTAACGAAAAAAATCTTTAAAATTTAACAAATAATAAAAATCATTCCCCCTGTGAAAAATTTTTGGACCCGTCCCTGATTCGAGTGGTTTGGGGGAAAAATACACAAATGTGGGTGTGAATACGTTTTTATTCGGTCGTTCGTTACAATTTTTTCTAATATTTATTTGAAGATGTTGAGTTTTTTCGTTTCGTTTCACTTTTTCTGGAAAAAAAATTATTTTCAGCAAAAATTCTGGTGTTGTTCCTCATAATACCTTATCTAAATAAATAAAAACTTACATAATCCCCATAAAGTATCCACGGAGATTTTGTAGTCATTTTATGCGATCTTCTTTGATTTTTGTTCCTTCTTTTCTTTTCCTGCTTGTTATTAAAATCGTCATCATAATCTTGTCCAGCATCAGAACCTTCACTAGAATCCCCATGAGTTCCAGACTGTTTTTGTACCACGATACATCTAAATCAATGAAACATTATGAAAATTTATATCGAATCGATTCATATGATAAGGGTGAAACTCCACAGCGAACGTTAGGGTATGCTTACATAAATGTAATAAATTTACACATGCATTCTCTTTCGGCTTCTTGATAATAATAAATATATGCTTACGCTTACGCTCATCATGGAGTTTCCCCCTAAAGACGATCGTAAACGTATTTATTTTTCGCTCACACTTAATTCAAGCGGAATAATACTTAAAAAAAAAAAACAAAAGTATATAACACACATGCGTTCTCTCACACTTTTTTAATATACGCTCACCATGGAGTTTCGCCCTTAAGACGTATTTCTATTTCGCTCACACTTAATTCAAACGGAGTGATGTAAAAATTAATTCTGAAGAAAATAGAAATATACGCATGCGCTCTTCCTCAATTTCTTGATGATAATAAATATACGCTCATCATGGATTTTCACCCTAAAGACGAACATAAACATATCTATAATTCACTCCCACTGAATAAAAATTTAAGTGTAAGCAAAATGGAAATATACGCGTGCATTATCTCTCACTCTTTTGATAATAGTAAAGATACGCTCACGCTCACGTTCACGTTCACGCTTACGTTCACTTTCACGCTCACTTCACGTTCACGCTTTATCTCTATTCAATCTTATCCTAATACTACAATTACCGTGTTCTTCCGAAAATAAGCCCCACCGTGATTTTAAGATTTTTTTCAATCCTATCCCGTAAATAAGCCCTACTCCGAAGATAAGACCTAATGAGAAAATTTCCGACAATGTGGTACTTGTGACTAGTTATCACAGTGGTTCTGATTCGGTGCCTTGTACATAAAATTAAGATTTGTACAAATACATATTTTTTTATTTGATTTCTTTGACTACATGTAGTGACAATCAGTTAAATTTTTGATAAAACGTATATTTGCATATTTTTGTTCGATTTCTGACCCTGCGATTTTTTCAATTAATTAAAACTTCGTATTTTATTGAAAAAATTATTTGAACTATTTATTTACGAGCAAACCATTGTTGAATGAGATATCACATATACTTACTAGGAGTAGGTACAAATTGTCGTATGCACGAACTTTTTTTTCCCGAAAATAAGCCCTAGCACGATTTCTGAGTACAAAATTAATATAAGACCGGGTCTTATTTTCGGGAGAACACGGTATACCTTTTATCTCTTGTTAGTGACGCCTCTCTTTTCTCAACTGATCCGGCAGATTCCAAGTCAAAACTAGTCGTCCTATTATAAGGCATCATAGCGAAACTCCAAGAAAATGTTCCGACGACGAACAAAACGAGGATGAACAAAATTTTCGGAGCATGCTGGAGCTGATTCATGGTGAAAATAAGACGAAATGGATGGAGTTCAAAGGAGCGATCGATGCCCGAAGGTCGTATGAGGTCAGGTGAGGCTGAAGACCTTCAATTTTCCACCGGGAGAGGAAAAACGATGGATCCCTGCAAGGCTGATTTGCAATATGTTAAAAGGAAAATTCGTAGAAAGCATTTTTTTTTTTTTTGTGGACTTACTTTGCGGGTTTGAGCGGTGCACTGGCTAATTTTGCGTCGATGTCTTTTTATATTCGCGAGTCATATCTGAAATTTCAGGTAGTTTAAATTCTTCGTTATTGAATATTATAAATGAATGAGGAAGTCTTAACTTTGTAATTTGTTCGAACGTTTTCGGAAATGTAAAATTTCTTTGTTCTTTGTGAAAGCGTCATAAAGATATGAATTTTCTTCCATAACATTTACTGATTACTCCACATGTAGCTTAATCGACAAAATGTAACTATTAAAGCAATTTTTATCGTTTGCTATTTAAAAATAATTTGTATTGGTATAATAATAACATAAGATTATTCAGAATTTTCTAATAGTATAAATCTTAATTTTACTTTTCATCATTAATCATCAAAATTATGGAATTTTATTATATACATATGTATATAATAATTCCATAATTATATAATATCCCCTATATATAAAAGCGAATTTCTGTGTGTGTGTCTGTCTGTCTGTCTATCCGTCTGTCTGTCTGTTCGATGACGCTTGCTCCATTTTTTTCATGATGATGAACAAATGAACTGGTTTTATTAATTAAATATTAAATATTCAAACCGGGTACACATTTTGAGTTCGCACAATCGGCTTTTCGCATTTAATCGTTTTCCTTTTCTTAACAAAACCACAGCCGATGTTATTAAAATCGGGCCTATATACTAGTAATATAATATAATTCCATATAATTATTATATATACTCAATTCTCTTTTTATATGGACGATACGTTCCAAAGACTATCGTGCAAAATATGTATGGAGAACATATAAAAATTTAAGATTGTTTCCATCAGTATATTTGTATAGAAGTTTCATCCAAATGTATGAAAAAAGTGTTATGTGAAAAAAAAATCGCTATATTATAAAATTATCAAAAATATCTATTTAATAACAATTATTTTAACAGTATACTGGCCTGCACCGAATCTTATAATAATACTTTTTTTATACCGTGTTAAAGTTAAAAAATATTGAACAAAAAAATCAGTTATTCTTTCTCAAACCGTGTAAAAAAATGGATTCGGTACATATTGTTATAAAAAATGAAACACAAACGGCTTTCAATGAAACAATATCGGAATTGGCAAGCCCTGACAGAGTATTCCGGTATCCGGGATTAATAATTCACAATAATAAACGGTTATTATTCGAACGAACGGTTATCGGACAATTCGGATGCTCGTCAATTATTGGCACTTTGTGCGCATTGTTGATAATTCATGAAATCGAAACATGTGCACAATTGCACAGTATTAATTATTATAATTTAGTTCATTATCATATATGTCAAGTTTATTATTTTTAAATTAATTAATATGTTAGAAAAACATATTTTAAATAAAAAAAGACGATGAAAATTGACAATATGGAAGTTTTGTGTATAATATAATATAATATGAAATAGTTCTACCTATTATTTTTTGACACTTTTAGTGTAATTTAATATTTTTGATTGTATTCGTATACTATTCATATAGTGTTTGTATAATACTCATACAGTATACGACTTTTACACTTCAAATTCAACTTATTAAATTTCAAATTCAACCTTCAAATTTTTAATTAGTCGAATTTAACCATCGCAAATTTGTTTGTCTTTAAATTTTTTTTATGATTTCATAAATAATATTTAAAAAAAACGTTAGCTTTGTATTCATACTGCCTATTTTCAGATAGAATTATTGAAAAATGTTATTACAACAAACTCCCCCTATAACGTTAAGATAGGTTCGAAGTTATAAGGAGGATTTTAGGGAAATTAATACATTTTTATTATTATTTTTTTGGACATTTTTACGTGTTAATTGCTTTTTTCAAATACATTTGAAACAAATTTAAAAAAAAATTATTTGAATTTAAAAAAAATAATTTAAAGGGGAGACGTTATAGGGAGGGATGTTATAGGGAGGTTTTTTGTAATTACATATGTAAAAACCACCAACTAAGATTACTAAAGTTAAATTGTAGAATAGATTGTGTTACTATGAAAATGATCTTAATAATACTTTTCGGTAGTTGAATTGATTTGAAAAAGATTGAATTTAGTATGTTAGAGCTGTATAATATTCTGATAATATAATATAATAGTATTCGTATGATATTCGATACCAACAAAAAACCAGTTACATTCATCTATTAAAGCCCCAAGACGTATATATTTATAAAATCCTGAAGTTCGAATCAATCAAAGCCTCTTTTCGTATACGTAAATTGCATTGTAAAAACAAAGCAATCGAATAATAATATAATCTGGGTCATAAACTTTACGAGTGGATTTTGAACGGGGGACTTCGTCCCGTCTCTTATATATATTTTTTTTCCATCGTACATTTTTTTATTATTTCATTATTATTCAAAGTGGGATGGCTTCGTTTTAATTTCGCCTTTCTTCGAATCGTTTATATTGAGTACACATAAAATTTGTACCCGACCAGGATATTGCGAGTCGCTTTAATATCTTCAAACGGAATTCGTTTTTTTAATAATAACAATGAAAATTTAAAAAACATATTTTAATAATGAAGTATAAAATTTTTAGAGATAACTGCGTATGAATAACTGTAATTTCATGTAAATGAAACATTGTTTTATTCAAACTTTTCAAGTGGTTATTATAATAATTGTGACCTAGTTTTATTTTTTATTTTTGTTTGATAAAAATAAAAATCTGCATGAAGCAATTAAAATTTATACAAAAATTAAATACAAATTACATAGTAGCATTTTTGTACAAAGAAAATTATCATATTGAGTTATATTTTATTTACATAGATGTCTCTAATCGGAAAATTATTTAAATTTATTTATTTTTAATCTAAATCTAATAATAAAAAAACCAATATATATTTTTATTATTATATTTATTCGTTTCAATAAAATTTTATTTGGAATATTAAAATACATAATTAAAAAAAATGATTTAATTTCTACATAGATGTCTCTTATCGGAAAATGATGAAAATCACTTACAAATTGAAAAAATAAATAAAATAGATTTATAAAATTTTAATAAATTGAAAAAAATCAATAAATTTTAAAAATTATGTAATAAACCAAAAAAACGTGTCATGATGAGATTTTTCAACAAATTTCAATTTCAAAACTTTTCACTAACATAAGCAATTCTAATAGAGATTGTATAATAATTAAAAAAGATAACTCTTTGCATCATATTTCATATTTAATGTTATTTTTGTAAATATTTTTATCGTAAAAGTTTAAAAATGAAAACATTACGCATGTCGTACGAAAAGCGATAACGTAAACCGTGATGAAATTTATTACTTGATAATTATAATATGTTAATACGTAATATTTAAATTATTGTTTTTATATATGTGTATAATATGTAGTCTTATCTATTTTATTGTGAACTTATTGCGTTTAAATTATCATTCAATATGACGTGTTACAACTTCCGATATTCAAAAGATTATGATTTTTACTGGAAAATCGTAATAAAATCAATTATTTGATAGATTAAAACTATTATTTTTTAACTGTATGTAAATAATACTCATATTAAGTATTTTTGTATAAAAATACACAACTTATCTGCAGTTTAAAAAAAAACCGCTTGTTTTCGACATTCGCTTGGGGGTCTACGTGTCATGATTATTAACAATAACAAACCAATTTCGTGAAAAAAATATACTTACGAATGGCGTAGTAAATTCTTAAATCAATTATTATTGATTTATCTTAATTTAAAACACTCTCCCGGTTATCAATTGTTGCTAAATGCCGAACAGAAGTTTTCAATTATTAGAATAAATCGAGATAATGAAAAAGGAACATTTTTAATCATTTTATGTTTTACTAGTTCAGTTATTATAAATAACTATAGTTCAATAATTAGTTTTCATCGTAATAATTAAAATTATAATGATTATTGTCAAAATCAAAATAATATATGAGTTCAATTTGTATAATAATAAACTAAATTTATTTAAAAAGTATTATATAATATATTTTTGTGTGATTTATTGCGCTTAACTTCGATTAAAGATTGAACTATCAAACATAAACCTAACATATTAATTTCCATTAAAATTACTATCTGCCGATCGAAATCTTGATTAATCTTGACAATCGAAATTTACGTTTTTGATTGATCTTGAATATATTTTAGATCAACTTACTCTTATAAATTTCTAAAATCACAAAATTTCAATAATGAAACATCTGCACAGTAATATATATAATAGATATTTTTCATTATATAATTTTTTTGCATTACATTTCATTTTTTGAAATTGATAATCAACTTGCAAAATTTTTTAAACGATCTTATCGGTCCTTTATAATATTTGTTTATCTCAAAATAAAGTAGAAATCTTTTTATCGATAATTTTATATCGGTGTTCTTTGTTTTTTTTTTGTTTAATTTAGTCAGAGAATTTAAATTTCAAGAGAAGTATTTTATTGTTATGATTTATTAATAATATTAATGCAATGATTTACGTTATTTTATAAATTCGAATATTTTTAACGATTCTCAGAATATGCGTAAATTTTTCTGTATTATTTCTTATCAAATCTTTGATCGATCAATTGTTTTTATCTACTCTTATCATTTTCTCTATTTCTAATAGATATTTTTTTCAAAAAAAACAAATTCGAAATACATACATATAACAGATCAATATAAATTTATATAAACATATTGACCTGACCTGAAAATAATCATTCCTTTGCGAATCTATATAAAGGAAGGTCAATTTCATTTACAGAGCAATTTCGAAGATTTTCTTTCATCAGAATTATCTGCTGTAACAACAGCGCACATTGTGAGTTATTTCATTATTATTTTTTTCTGAAAATAGATTCAGATTTGTATCTATTAGATTTTAGCATGGCGAATTCAAGTTCAGAGTTATTCTGTCGTGACCTTTGAAAGTTCTATTTCGAACTTATGAACTAGTTTCGTTTCGAAAGAACAGATTTTCAAGAGCCTATTGTCCTTCATTATTGTCGATTGTACTTCATAATGATAAGAAAATTTTCAATTACAATGTAATTATTATGTAGACATATTAAGATCATGTAATGTAGATGTATTGTATCTATTTTTGAATCGGTTAGATCTTTGCCAATACTTAACACGTTCGCTGATCAATTTTCTAATATTATATTATTATTATATTTATTAAATATCTTTTCAAAAAAAAAACCCTGTAAATTCAGTAAATATCATATTTTTGAATATTTATCAAAATTCCACTTCTACCTCAAAAATCTCACATTCTAAATTAATCATATAAAAATTACTGTTTACGAATCGTATGTAATTTTTACGTATACTTAAATACAACTTATTCAAATTACCCTCTAATATTAAACAATGATCGATTCAAATCTTGCACATTTTACTGATTTATCGAATTTTTTCTCTATCGAGATTATCAATCTCGTATCTTATAATCAAAATAATCATTTTTTACAAGTTCAAAACACGCGTTTGTCAATAATCTACGGGTCTACCCTTTAGTATTAAATATTGATCGATCAAAATCTTTTATATCGTATTGATTAATCGCAAATTTTTTTCTTATCAAGATTGTTGATGTAAACAACATGATCATTATTTTCGACGTATGTATTCAAAACACGCATCCATCGATACTCGACGGGCCTACCCTTTAGTATTATGCATTGATTCAATAAAAATCTTACATTTTAGATCAATTGTTAATTTCTCTCTCTTCTATCTCTTTCAAAATTATTGATGTAAACGACGCAATCGTTATTTTTGACGTTAAAAACATGCATTCATCGATACTTGACGGGTCTATCCTCTAGTATTAAACATCAATCCAATAAAAACCTCGCAAATCTTACTGATTAATTGATAATTTCTCTCTCTTTTCTCTCTCAAGATTATTGTAAATCAGATCAATCAATATCTCTCTCCTCTCTCTCTCAAGGTATTGATGTAAACGACGCAATCGTTATTACCGTGTTTCCCCGAAAATAAGACTCGGTCTTATATTAATTTTACACTCGAAAACTGCACTAGGTCTTATTTTCGGGGTAGGTCTTATATTAAACCATCTTTCAAATCACTTTTTTCATTTAATTCAAAAAAAGTACGCAATGAAAAATATAATGACAAAGTACATACAAATTACAAAAAAATAATCAAGAGAAAGTGAAATATAACCAAATAAAAAATATTTTTAAAATAATCGTCATATTAATATTGTTTTTTAATTATTAATATTTGTTATGAGTTATGATAGAGAAGCGTCAGAGAAGTTAAGTTCACACGTTGTTCCTGGACAGCTACTCTGTCTAAATGAATCACCTTCTTACCCTTAGGTTAGGTTAGTTCTCAAAATTCGAGTAAAAGCTAAATATGGCTCATTAGACGCTAAATTTAAATAAAGACGCATTTCGCCGCACCTTCATACGACGCCAATGCGATGATTTTTTCGCTAGGTCTTTTATTGTCCTTTAAAATCATACTAGGTCTTATTTTCGGGGAAACACGGCATCGACGCTAAAAACACGCATCCACCGATACTCGGCGGGTCTACCCTCCAGTATTATTACATCGACCGATTAAAATCTCGCACATCTTACTGACCGGCAGCGAATTTTTCTCTCTCGATATAATCGTCCTTGGATCTTGTAAGTGATAACCATTATTTTCCGCAGATAACGACCACTCGAGCGACTAATTAAAAGGGCCCAAACATGCCGGAGATTGTCAGTGTGAAGAACGGCGACAGCCGTCCGCTTACGGCCAAATATTTGAAAAAGGGCGATTTGGGCGCCAGTGGACCCGGCAACATGGCCGCGATCACTTCGCAACAGGTCTTCGACAGGGAAGACAAATATGGCGCCCACAACTATCATCCGATACCCGTCGCCATTTCCAGTGCTAAAGGTTACTTTTTATTAAAAATAATTTTTAATAATAATAAATTTTATATTGAGAATCATTAAAAAAACATATATATAAAAAGAATTTCATATAAATGAATTATAAAATCGTATAATATTATGGAAGGGAATATTTTTAAAATGTCATATAAATAAATATAACGGAGTTGATGAAAACAAAAATATTTATTCATATTTAATTAACGGTGTAAATGTATAATTACGTACAACTTATATTGGGAAAAAATTCGCATCGATTTATAAATAGAGTTGGAGGTCTTACAAAAATATTTTCAGATGCGAGGAAATAGTGACGTAAATATGTTATGATGACTGTTTAATTACCGGAATTTATTCATGAAAATTAATTAAAGTGCTTTTAGTACCTTTAGGTGATTTCAATACCTTTAATACTTTTAGTACTTGAAGTACCTTTAATAACTTCAATATCTCACATCAGTATTTACGTTTATCTTAAACGTGTATTAAGATTAACTTAAACTGTTGATTAATTATTATTGATACTTTTATGTTCCTTTGTTATATTTTGTTGATCTAATGTGAGAAAAATATTATCGGTTTATGCCGCTGGCCTGAATCGGATCAGAATATTAAAAGGTTAAGTCAGATAAATGAGAAAAAAAAAATTAACTCGATAATCGTTTTGGTCAAAAATTGTGTCAAAACGAGCACACAATAACAATAATAGATAATATAATGGTCAAACTACAATTTTCATTAAAAAAAATATATATTAAAAACCTTAGAATATTTTTAGTTTATTTCCAGATTCGTGGTTCATATTTTATCACCTATTTTTTAATCTCTTATTTCTCACAAAAAAACTTTTAAAACAAAATGACATTCCATTTTTAACATTTCAATAACAATTTCACCAATTTTATATAAATTTTGATATCACTACGTCATTAAGAATTTCGATCACTCTTTCAAATTACAGCTCATATAAATACTTCTATTGTTTTTGTGAATAACTTTATCAGTCCAAACTACTAGACTAGAATAGAATTGGTTTAAATATATACGAAAACAACTGATTACATTATTCAAAGAGAAACAAACTCTATACGAATCAGGGAATGAAATTATCACACAAACCCATTATTTAATTAGCCTTTTGATACCGTAACCAATTAGTTAATTAAAAATAATAATTTTAGGTATATTCATGTGGGATGTCGAAGGAAAAAGATACTATGACTTCTTAAGCGCATATTCAGCTGTAAATCAAGGGCATTGCCATCCGAAGATTGTTGCTGCCCTGAAAGAACAGGCCGATAAGATGACATTGACTTCCAGGTATTATATCATTATCGGTCAGGTCAAGGAAACCCAATAACGCAAATTATCTTATATGTATTATAAACGGTTATCGATAACGATAATATTGACTTATAGAGCGTTTTATTCGGATATTTTGGGAGAATATGAAGAATATGCAACGAAAATATTCGGATATGACAAACTACTCCCGATGAATACTGGAGTTGAAGGCGGTGAGACTGCTTGCAAACTCGCCAGGAAATGGGGATATACCGTCAAAAAGATACCGGAATATAAAGCAAAGGTTTTTATACAAAATATGAAATTTGATATAAATATTTAATGACCATGAATTTTAAATATATTGTTTTTAACATAGATTATATTCGCCGATGGAAACTTTTGGGGAAGGACGCTTTCTGCTATTTCGTCGTCGAATGATCCATCGAGTTTCAAAGGCTTCGGGCCGTTCATGCCCGGATTCCATAACATTCCTTATAACGATACCAAAGCATTAGAGGTATATTAAATAAAGTAATTATTTAATATTTAACGATGTTTATATTTATTTATGTTTGTAGGAAGCTGTGAAAGATCCAGAAGTGTGTGCTTTTATGGTAGAACCAATTCAAGGTGAAGCCGGAGTCGTCGTACCCGACAATGGTTATTTGAAGAAAGTGCGAGAAATCTGTACGAAAAATAATGTTTTGTGGATAGCTGATGAAGTACAAACTGGATTGTGTATGTCTTTATTATAAAGTAGCCGTTGAAAGACTGAAGGGTTTAGAAAAAAATGAGTTTTTCTTATTACTGGACATCATATGCAGTCATTTTTATTTTATCTAAGGAATTCTCCATAACTTATAAAAAAAATATTTTCACAAGTATTGACCTTTTTGAACCTTTCCGTCTTTCATTGACCATCCGGTATAATAATAAATCATTTAAATCAAATATTCAATTAATATTAAAATTTCAGGTAGGACAGGTAAATTATTAGCAGTAGACCACGAAGGTGTACGACCAGACATTTTAATTTTAGGCAAAGCACTCAGCGGAGGTGTACTACCGGTCAGATATTAAAACTATTCATACTTTTCAAAAATATGAATACTTTTCTATAACAAATCAAACATATTTTAGGTATCGGCCGTTTTGGCAAACAACGAAGTGATGCTCTGCATCAAACCCGGAGAACACGGTTCGACCTACGGTGGAAATCCTTTAGGATGTGCCGTAGCCATAGCAGCACTCAAGGTTCTATTTGACGAAAACCTCGCTGCAAATGCTGAAAAACTAGGTCATGTAATGCGACGCGAATTACAAAAGATTCCTTCAGAAGTCGTCATAAAAGTGAGAGGAAAAGGCTTACTTAACGCAATCGTTATTCACCCAAGTAATACATTTTTCAATATATTCAATACAAATTGTTTAAAAAATATGTTTTGATTTGTTTTTTTGGTTCATCAGAAATCGACGCATGGAAAGTGTGCCTCGCATTGAAAGATAGAGGTCTTTTGGCTAAACCGACGCACGGTGATATAATTAGACTGGCACCGCCGCTTTGTATTAACGAAGAACAAGTATTGGATTGCTGTAATATAATCAAGGAAACTCTAGCGACGTTTGCATAGGCATAAGTCTCTTAAATATTTTATGTATCCGTTAAATGATAAAAAAATATGTTTTCGTATTCAAAAATGTATTTAACAAAGCATGAATCAAAAAAAAAATTGTATAATATTAAAATAAAATAAATTATATTTTTCAATTCATAAAAACTACAATTATTAGTATTAAAATTTCCAAAATGGCACTGAGAAATAAATATGTACAATCTTATAAACTAAAATCGATTATAAAGCAAATTTTACAATTATTTTAAATACATATGTAAATAGTCTAATTCGTTGGAAGGCAAAATATCACAATTTTCATTTAAAAAAAATTATTCAAAATAAAATAGAGTTTTAAAAAGTGAGTTGGTAGCATCTGTAGAAGAAATACTTTTCTTATTAATTAATTATATAAATTAAAATGTATTAGATTTAAATAACGAAAACATTTTCACAATACATCCAAATTATTACATATAATCGATTATATGCAAATTATAAATAGGAACCAGTGATAATTATCATAAAAGCATTTGAAATACAAAATTTTTCTTCAATCTGAGCAACAGATAAATGACGAATTTTTGAAAGAACATGGCGTTTTAGTAAACCTATAAATATAAATTCCTATTTATGTCTATCCTTCGAGGAAGTTTTCCGCAGGACCCACTTTTGAACATAGGGTTCTTTTAAGTTTAACCACTTTTTTCTATCCTATCTATAGAAGGAATATATGCGCAAATTTTTAAACCAGTTTCATTCGTATGCGAGAGCAATCCTTCTATCGCCTTTTTAAAGAAATTTTTCAATCCCTATTGAGCATCTTTTATTTTTTTTGATTTTATTGATCGTTACATCTCCAATACTTTCGATTATGTCCTTTTGAATTTTATTCGTTGTCCCTTTGAATACATTAGAGTTTTGAAATTGAATGCTAAATTTCGCATCACAATTTGAAAAAGTTCAAAAAAATTCAACATTGTTTCCACGATTTAATGAATCTAGATTTTCATTGCCAATTTTCAAAACCAATGCTGTTCCATATATAATACTTTTATCTGTTTCAAATAAAATACCAACACAGAAGTTTGTTTCTGGATTTACTTGCAGTTAACTATTTTTTAAAATTATAATAATGTCTTAAAGAGACGAATGTATTTTTTTTTCGCGCTAATAGAAATGTTTGGAGTAAGTCTACCTTTATTAATAACATCTTGTTTATTTTGAAAACTCAACATTTCGAATGATTTGTCAAGCAATCGATAGATAATGCAAGCATTCTGCGGCTTCGTTACTTATTTTAACACGCACTGCCGTGAATTTGTCTCGTACATGTGTTTTGCCGAACTGTTTTTTTACGAAAAATTTTTGCCTGTGTTCCCTCTGTTCCAATGACGGCATGCCACATAATTATTTTAATTTTATTAAAGTCCATTTTTTGGCCAATTTTCATCTTGTTAATGAGGTTTTTGTCTCATTTGGGTTTCAAATATTTTTCTTAATTTCGATTGGGCGTGCCTATCATTATTCCCATTTCGTTAAAAACGGTTATTGTTATTAACGTCATCAAGACACCCATATCCACATCTAGGTTTTCAAAACGGTCAATAACTTTAATTCAAATTTAACTGTATTGTCAACAATAATAATTTTGCAAGGTTTAATAACGGAAAAATCATTTACCATATTGGACATAAACAAGTATAAAATTTATTTCGTTTCAATCTCTTTTTTGAGATTGCCATGTCTATTTATCCTCACGATTCTCATGAAAGAATTTATCATAATCATTACATTGCCCACTATAATTTTATGGTGATGTTGATCATTAGTCAAAGTGCTCTGTAATAGAGCTTAAAAATCTTTTATACTTTGAGTGATTGACATTGATGAATAGATTAGAAAATTTTTATAAAAGTATTTTTCTGAAATTTATCACCTTAAATAGAATATGCATAAACTTTTCAATTATTAATAGCCGATTCCCTTTACCTGCCCGTTATCCAGTAAATGCAATTTTCATGTTTGATAAACAATTGGTTTTTGCCTTTTTCCCTAACCTAACGAGATCCCAATAGATATTTTCTAAATCGTGTTCCAATAAAAGCGAACTAGCTCATTCAAGATAGTGTTCTTACATTATACGTTCAATAAACTTTCTAAATTCCTAGCTACTGTTTTTTCAACGTAGCGATAATACAATTTCCCAAGGATTGAACAGCACAAGAAGAAATTTGGAAAAGGACGAAAAATTGTACAGTTAATTAATTCTGTACAAACACAAGCCAATCAATGCTACCAACTCACTTATATAAATATAAGGACGCTAAAACCCTATTTTACCTTATTTTAAGGTATCGGAGCTACCTGTCGATTAGATTGAATATTATGTTTCTTTTTACGATGGACGTATAATCCGGAAGCGTAACCAAATCTAAAAAAAAATACATTAAATTATAAAAATTTGACGAATACCGATATTTTTATCATTTTAAGTATTTCAAATACCTTTGATTACAAATATCACAAACGTAATCTTTGGTCTTCGAATGAATCGCATGATGAGACACTAAAGAAGACCTATGCGCGAACCGTCTTCCGCATTCGATACATTCGAAAGCTCGTTCGCCGCTATGAGTCCGACTATGCCTCCGTAAAGAATCCTGAACACAGCAAACATATAATAAAAACACTATCGTCACTTTTATCCTTAACAAAGTCATATCCTTACTCGACTAACGAACGTTTTCGGACAATCGGGACATTCGAAATCTTTTTGTCCAGCATGAATCTTCATATGCAACCTAAAATTGGATTTTCCCGTGAAACGTTGCGGACACAAAGTGCAAGCATACGGCCTTTCACCAGTGTGACGTCTAGCGTGATCTCGCATATCCGATTTCGTGTAAAACAATTTATTACACGTCTAAAAATATATATTATTATTTAAAAACATATTTAAGGTAAAAAATTAAACAATCAGAATTTTAATCAAAAACGGTCAGAATAAAATGATGAATTGTCAGAATAAAATAATAAATGGTCAGAATTTAATA
>JAOXNN020000021.1:2420017-2455049 GCA_028571205.2 Hydropsyche betteni | reverse complement strand
AAAACGGTCAGAATAAAATGATGAATTGTCAGAATAAAATAATAAATGGTCAGAATTTAATAACGAAACGATCAGAAAAGGTTAGGTTAGGGTTCTTAATATTATTCTGACCATTTGATAAAAATTCTGACGAAACCCAGTTAAAATTCTGACCATTCAATAATTATTCTGACATTTTTGACTAAAATTCTTGACTATTTATCAAAAATTCATAGGGAATTAAAGAAGGTTAAATAATTATAATAATTTTATTATAACATTATTATTATTATTATTATTATTATATTATTATAGCATTATTATAGCATTATTATAATTATTATAGTAAAATAGTATTATTATAAGGAAAAACATTAAATGGTCAGAATAAAATGATGAATTGTAAGAATAAAATAATAAATGATCAGAATTTAATAACGAAACAGACAGAATAAGTTAGGTTAGTGTTCTTAATATTATTCAGACCATTTAATACAAATTCTGACAAAACCCAGTTAAATTTCTGACCATTCAATATTTATTCTGACATTTTTGATTAAAATTCTGACCAAAATCGTATTTAGATTCTGACCATTGAAATAGTAGCCTTATCATAACATTATTATAATCATTAATAACAAAATAATTACTGGACAAGGATGGCGTTTATCGCCCGTATGGATTTTCCGATGCGCACGTAAATTCGTCAAAGCACGGAAAGAACGACCACACGTCGTGCAAGTATACGGAAGTTCGCCCGTGTGCATCCGTCTGTGTGCTAATAACGTATCTTTAGTGCTCAAGGCTTTGCCGCATATGTCGCAAATGAAGTTTTTCGTTCCCGTGTGATGGTTTTGATGAGTCCTCAATGCTCCGTCGTATGCGAAACTATAGAACATAAAACGCGTTAAAGGAATTTGTGTTTATTTTCAAATGTGATGTCGAAATACCTTTTTCCGCACGTTTCGCACTTGTACGGTTTTTCTCCAGTGTGACGACGAAAATGCGTAATCAGATCCCATTTCACTTTCACGCAATGTCCGCATATGTCGCAAAAATATTGCCCTTTTGTTCTCGCTCTGGACTTTTTTTTTACGGGAAAGTTATTGGAATCTGAATTGTAGTAAAGCTCCTGTAAATCAAATGGAATCGTTATATTTAAAAAATATATATAATAAAAATCACACAATAACGAAATTTTACTTTTATATTTTTGTCTGGAGATTTGTCCGAATTGATCGGAATTTCAGATTCGTTTTTCGATTCTACGTCGCCGTTTTCTATCTTAATATCTAATTTGGAATCGTTTAAAATTTCGTTCGGTTTGATCGTATCGGATAATGCAGAGTTACCGTTTTCAGTGTATCGAACGAGATTTTGTTTCGTAATCTTTTTCAATTTTTTAGCTAGTTTTTCCGCGTTGGTTTTCTTCTTTTTTTTCTTAACTTTAATCGTGACGTTCGCGTCATCCAAGTTAGTTTCGGATTTGATGTTTTCTACGAGTTCAGAGTTTTTAATGTCTTTTAAGCTTTGCAACGGAAGGTAGTCTTCGCAAGAATTCCTATCGTCGAAAGTATCACAGAGATCAGGCGAGTTGGCGAAATCGATTGGATATAAAAATATTTGGTTTTTAGTATCTGTAAAAAGAATTTATTAGAATAGAATATCAAAATTTAAATAAAAACAGAAAAAATATCATACCGAGTGAGTTTTGATGCACTTCTCTGATATTAGCATCACTTTCGTGACACTGTTGTCTAAATCTGAACGCATCGTGAAGTCTCGGCGTACATACGTCACAAATATCTTGAGGAAATCCACGTTCTGATCCAATCTGAAGATGAAATTCAAATATATATTTATTGTAAAATATAGAATATTTCGATAAATTATAGTAACAATTATAAACTAATGAAATAACATATATAATTGAGCTGTATATTATAATATATCGTATATAATTGAGCCGTTACATTTGAAAGTGGTGTATCTCCATTTTTCTTTATTTCGAGGTATTCAAGGTTTTGCGTTTTTCAATACTTAAAAATACTGTTCCTGCAATGATCATTTTTTTATGTTCTGGACATATCAAATTTAAACGCAGTAATAAAAATTTTGAGCTTATAACTGAAAAAAAAGTGTTTTCGAAACTGAAAATTAAATTCAAATTTTTCAATTTTTTTCAAATGTATCGGAATAAAAAAAACAATTAACTTGTAAAAATATCAAAATAAAAGAAAAATTAAAATATTTTATTTATTGATTTCCTAAATTGCCCCCCTATAACGTCGAACATATCTTGATGTTATAAGGGGGATTACTGTACTGTCATTTATCATTTTCCACAACCTTACAGCAATTCCTTAACATTTATTTAAAGAAAACACCATTTATATTAAAAAAAAAAAATTGATGATGTCAAATTTACGACACGCGCCCGCTCAAGTGACATAATTTGACGGACCCGCTCGAAGGTAAAGACACAACCTAATTTTTTATGTAGAGTAAGATCTACACCCATTTTCAACGTACAAGTCCTCCGAGAGACATCGATCTGAATCTCCAAAGAGTAACATCTAAGCTCGAAAATACGATATCGCACAAGGAAGGCCATACGGAGTCAAAGTCGAACGATTACCAGCAGACCGGTGCACACTTGTAGCATGTGCCTGAGGTTTTGGGCGTCTGTGCCTTCGAACAGGCGTCCGTAACAAATGGAAGACCACTTCAGGCAGCATCGGCATTGGGCTTTTTTGTCGTTTTCTTGGACGAAGTCAGGTTGGGGGACGCCAGACATGACACTCATGACAGCCGATGGTATTGTTGTTGTTTTTCAGGGTTGTCGGTTAGGGTTCGATGTTGCCTTTTGGCTAAAATTGTTTCTACCCCCACTATTAGGCCGGGCGCACACTTGCGATTTTGTAGAAGCGCGATTGTTTGGTGACGATGGTGGATCGATGGATTCTCGGAAAAAGCCACTGTTACAAACAATCGCGCGACTACAAAATCGCAAGTGGGTACGAGGCCTAAGGGATAAAATCTTAAGGGAGCGAAAATCTAGGATTTGAAAATCTGGTTGATTAAAACCATGAGAAGAGGTAACTTAGGGGGGGGAGGAACCTAATGGCGTTCAACTGGTGGGTAAAAATCTAGAGGGTGAAAACCAGGATTTCGAACTGGAACTGAACCGTAACCGAAAACCGCTAAAAGACAATTTTTTTTCCGGAACGAATATCGGAACAGAACTATTAATTGAAAACGATGGGAGAGTGTAATCATTGGGGTGACAAATTTTGTTTTATGAATTTTCTAGTAGCGGAAATTCGTAACACCGATGTATGTAACATAAATGATATATTCCCTTAACAATTAGCTGTATAGGAATCATTCGACTAATGCCTCGTACCCACAAAATCGCAAGTGTGCGCCTGGCCTTAGGATTTAGCTTGCAAAGATTTTTTATCGACCAATTGTTCTCAACATTTCATTTACAGATTTTGCTTAGTTATATAATCAACGATTACATGAAATGACCTATGAATAATTGTTCGGTCAGTGTTGTGAAATGATTTCCACGAGTATAAACCATAGGAAGAGAGCGATAAAGGATGAAATGAAAACAATAGGGCTAACTTCAGAGGCTTTCGTTCCTTGCCGTGGTGTACGTATGTAACGCAATATTCACCGATTTGGTTCATGTGACCATTCGACTCTTCAAACGGGTACCCGAAAGACAACTTTTTTTTGTTGTTGATTAATGTCTTCAAAACCTAATTTTTGACCATACTTAAAATATTAAAACCATTTAAAACGAATATTTCTATGCTCCCATATCTTATTTCTATTTTCAGTACAATATGTATCTATTTTTCGACAATGTTATCTAAATTATAATTAAAACTACGAATAATAATATAATATATTGTTCACAAACCACCTATAGTTATTTAAGAGAATCTTTTAAAAATTTCGAAAACATGTGCTATTGGTCCATGCACGCTTGAGTCATGTGCGCTTGATTCATGTGTGCTTGATTCATGTGCGCTTGATTCATGTGCGATTGGTTCATGCACGCTTAGTAATGTGCGCTTGATTCATTTGCGCTTGATTCGTGTGCGCTTGATTCTTGTGCGCTTGGTTCATGCATGCTCGGGTCATGTGCGCTTGAATCATGTGCGCTTGGGTCATGTGCGCTTAGATCACGTGCGCTTGGATCACGTGTGCTTAAATTCGCTTATCATTTAAGAGGACAATCCTTTATTTCATCACTATATATATCCTTTAGATTTACAAATGCTTTATTCAATTTATTCATGCCGATTTCAAAAATTATAAAGATGTCACTATTTTTTCAATATGGTAACATAAAATAAAGGTTAGGTGTCTAGAACGCGTCGTCTTGTTTTGGGTAAATTATATTTTGATCTATAATAACATATTGTTTCCAAAATAATCAATTATTTATCCATTTTGACGAATTGAATCATTTCTGTTTAAAAAAGTACAATAAACTTATATTTTCAACATGTAAAATTTCCCATACAAATATCAAAACTGAACTTTAAAAAAAGGTCTATTTTTTAAAAACAGGTCATTTTAATAAAAAAAAAAAAACAATTCCTAAAACATCTGCAATCTTTTACATTTATCCAATTGAATGAAATGATAAAAAAACTGAACTCTAAAGAAAAGATCCATTTTTTTTAAAACTTCACTTTAGTCTTACATAAAATACTCCATAAGTAACTGCAACCTTTTATGTGTAGTATATTGAATGAAATGAACGTGAACAGTTTTGAATATTGCATAGGTTTCGCTCGGTGAATAATTTATATAATATGACAGAAGTTCAGAGCGACAATAAGCTGAACACTGAAGTGTCCAAGGAAACTAACAATAAAAACGGTGTCGAGGAGACTAAAGCTGACGTGAATCCTTGTCTGTTCACTCCTAAGGAGGTGCTGAAGAGCGGTCGCTCGGCATGCGTTCAAGGTGAAGTGCACGGAAAACAATCGTTGATACTCTTGGAACACAAGGAGTTCTTACCGAACGATCTTCTGAATAATCATTATACTGGAACAGATGTGAAATACGAACAGATATTCCACAACGATATATATTCTAGGTATATTTTGTTTCCGAAGCCGTCAGTTAATGGTAATTGTTGTTTTGATCAGATCTTACATTGGGTTAGGTTAGCTTTTAAACTTTATTACAATTTGTTTTAGGTTTAAAAGCCACGATTGTGAGTCCGTGTACACAAAAACATATCGACAAATATAGGCAACACAATTCTTATATGATCTTAGAAACACCGCAAGTGTATCAAGAAATTACATTACCTCATTTGAAAAAAGACCAATTCAGTTTACAGGTTTTTTTTTTAATTTTATTTTTTGATCGTTTTTTAGTATCTTAATTAGGGCTGTAAATTTGTTTCACCAAATTAAAAATCAACTTTTACCTAGATCTGACTGACTAATCCTTACTCTGACTTTAATCCAAACTTCAACTCCATTCACAACTTTGACCCTGACTCCAAATTCTAATCTAAACTCCGACTCTAACTCTAATCCTGACTTTGACTCCAATCCCAACTCCGACTCCGTCTGCAACTTTGACTCCATTCCGAACTTTCACCCTGACTCTGGTTCCAACCCTGAATCTGAGTCCATTCCTAATTCTGACTCCATCCCCAACTTTGACCCTGATTCCGACTCTGATTCTAACCCCAATTCTAATTCCATCTTCAGTTCAGATTTGAATGGTTTTAGTAAGATCACTTTTGCCAATGAGACGAATGAAACAATTAGTTTTAGCTACAATATTAAAAAAAAGAGTCAATCAGTCGAATTTTATGACTCCGATTCCTTATAAAATATAGTCAAAGTTGATTTGAGCTCCGATTTTAACTGATAATTATCCATTTTAGTGGTTATACAACATATTTTCTGGAGAAAAAGAAGCCGATCGCATTTTATATCGTGACGCAGAAGACGATGAAAAGGGCTTTTTACTATTGCCAGATTTGCATTGGGACGGTTTAGATCCGAACAATTTGCATCTTTTGGCACTGCCGTTGCAACGTGAAATAACTTCGATCCGTGATCTCACAAATAAACATCTTCCCCTCTTGTATCATATGCGAGATAAGAGCATTGTAAGTATATTTGTATACAATTCTTATATTTTTCCGTTTTCTATATCATTGCATATTTTTAGGAAATAATACATAAAAAGTACGGTTTCAAAAGAGAACATCTGCGTTTTTACTTCCATTATCAACCGACGTTCTATCATTTGCACATTCATATAACGTATTTGCATCACGAGGCTCCAGGTATTATTTTTTTGTATTATTTTTTTTAATTTAATCACATTTTTTATAACAGTTTTCATAATTTTTAGGTTTATTTGCGGAAAAAGCACATTTATTGGATACCGTGATCGATAATATCGAATTAATCAGCGATTATTATCAACGTGCCAGTTTACCGTTCACCGTTAGAGAAACCGATTCTCTATTCTCCAAATTTAAGGATCTCGGCATAATTTCAGATCACGTTTTAGTCAAAGAATAGATCAAATGACAAATTATAATAGATTTAATTTTAAAAATTGAACTACGTTTATTTTAATGACGTTTTTATATCTAAAGACATTATTTTTGATATTAATTTATTAGTTGAATTAAAATGGACTTTATCAAACATATTGTTGTTGAAATACGTCCACGTTTGTGTTCGTGTAGCGTCGTCATTATTACGAATAGCAGATTATCTGAAAAAAGTATCAACATTAGCATTCGTCCCAACTATATAATCATCAATCAATCTGACGACCAATTTTCTAAAAAGAAAATCGAAGCAAAGAAACAAAAAAATCTTCGAAGAGATTCGAGTTCGAGTTATGAAAGTTATTCGGACAGCGAAGATGAAAAATATTTGCAATCTCAATTCGTTAATGTTTCTTCTTATTGCAAACTCATCCCGAATTCGTTATCTTCTTTGAAAGTAGAACATAATTTCATGTCGTTCCGGATTCTCACTGAACCGGCTGGTCCCAATTCTTCCGGCACTATTTACAACGAAGTTCTGACCGATGTGAATAGTATTATTTTTAACGAGAACAAAAAAAACTTTTGCGCTCATGAAAAATTACCGATTCAATTGAAAGAATCCGTTTCCGTGAAAATGCAATGTTCTAATTGTTCTAGCGACGTGTTTGTTGCGAACGATACTTCCAGTTTATCGTTCAATAGAATTTTGGAATTGCCTTCGGACAATATGGATATGTCCGATTGGTTTTGTCATAATCACGATCATGAAAAAGACGATGAAAACACCGACGAAAAGAAAAGTTCTTTGGTACCGTCTCAGACGGATATTTTTTATGGTTTAGGTTATTTTTTAGTAAATTTTTGTAATGTGAAGCAACGTTTAGTCGAATTCAATAAAAAAAGAGATTTGATAAATTGCGAGCGATGCTTTTCATGTATCGGCTCGAAAAGTCATAAGGGGGCTTGTTTTAAGTTTTGGGATTCGTGCGTCAAGTTTGTTGAAGATGGCGAGTCTCACGAATGTTTCCATTTTTTCCACAAAGTCACTCAGAACGAATTGAAAAACATCGCTCTCGAGAATTTTTTGCATATAATTAAATATGCGATTAAAACTTCGATCATTGATACGGTAGCTTCTACTTGTAAAATCATATTTGAATGTCAGGTCGCCGACGATGTGAAAAAATCGATGTTGATCTGGATTATGGATAAAAATCTGCATATTTTGAAGTCCAATTTGAGTTGCGAATCAGAAACCAACAAGAACGAGATCAAATTAGATTATATTTTCACTAGTAAATTGTTGTACAAAAGTGAAGAAGGCTCTGATGTCCTCAGAAATTGGCTGAACGATCCTTGCGTTCAAACTTTTGAAATTTCTAAAGATATGTTTTTAGAAGGTAATAAGCATTTGAATGAAATGTCTAATTACATTCCTGTTAGTTTTAGGAAAAGCAATGATTTTTTTGTGTCTTATCTAAGAATATAAAAAAATTTGCAAAGCATCTATTTGTTTTATTTATTATTTAATCCGTTTTAGATATATTAAAATAAGCCTATATTAGAGAAATGTGAAAACTGTTAATGAAATATCGATGGTCACCCTTGCCCCTCTCCTCGCTTTAAATTAATTTTTTTAATGAAAATACTAAAAGAATGTTTCCAATTACGAATTTGTAAGTCAATAACTATATCATCGATATCTTAAAATCGTTTTTATGCATTTAAAACATTAGATAATGAATTATGGCATCTTAGTACAGGTCACAGATTTAACATGAGAGAAATTCATGGCGTTTAAGGTGTTGAATTCAAACAAAATTAGATTCGTGGTATAATAATATTTAATTCTGAAAAGAAGATTGCGCATTAATATTTTCTATTTACAATTTTGATAGATAAGCTAATCGTTAAATTATTTGCGAAATTTTATCAAAAAATAAACATTCTAAAATAAAAATTATTCACAGTCGTAATTGAAGGAAGTTATGACCAAAACATCTGTTATTCAAAATATACATAACCTCAACTGTCATTGTACTTTGTTGATATCTTTTCTGTATCAATTTTGTTATATTTTGCGCAATTGAAAAAAACGAAGATGTTACCTAACCTTTTAAAGGCAGTTTTTACACATAGCTCAAAATATTTCTTCCGAAACACTAGATTTTACAAAGAACTCAATTTAACTTCGAGAAACATAAAAACTTCTAGCAGTAAGTATTGCCACTTTATTATTTTTACTTCTAACTAAATATCTCATTATACTTTGTTCTCAAGTTTTGAATCATGGCGAATACGAATGGCAAGACCCCAAATCAGAAGATGAAATGTATGTAATATTAAAAAAAAAAGTATTATTTCAACGCAGAACTGAATATATTTAAAAATTTTAGAGTAAACATATCCTATGTTGATAAAGATGGTAAAAAGACTGCAATCAAAGGAAAAGTTGGAGACAATATATTATATTTAGCTCATAGATACGGAATAGAAATGGAAGGTGATTTTGTCTTTAAACAATTTATTTTTATTCAATTTAGCTCGTGCTATATATCCTTATATTATTTCAAAAACTTCAGGTGCTTGTGAAGCATCATTAGCGTGTACAACATGTCATGTTTACGTATGTAGCGATCATTTAGATATTTTACCCGAAGCAACGGAAAAAGAAGACGATTTATTAGATATGGCTCCGTTTTTGAAAGAAAATTCTCGCTTAGGTAAAATATTTATTTCTTCAAATTAAAATATTACTATTATACTATTTACTGGATCATTTAATAATATTTCAGGCTGTCAAATCACTCTTACTAAAGAGTTGGAAGGATTGGAAGTTCAGTTACCGCAAGCCACGAGAAATTTCTACGTAGACGGTCATAAGCCGACTCCGCATTAAAAATAATTGTTATTACGAGTTTTATAAGTGATATTTTGTATTATACTGTGATTAGAATATCAAAGACAAAATTATACTGCTTATTAGTAATTTATCATTTAGATTTATTGCTCATTTAAGTTTTGTTATATATCCAAATAAATACATTTAATTTTTATATTCGTCTTTTGAAAAAATAACACTTTATATATTTTAATTATAATATTGCGAGTTTATAATTGTAATTGAAGTATCCTACAATATCTTCCATATGATGAATGAAAAAACTGCTCGAATTTCATCATTTTTAAAACAATTTATTCACTTTCATATATAATTGCTTGTTATCTGTCAGTGTATGAATTTTTGAATCAATCGAAGGTGTGGTATTTGAGATCGAAGCAGATCTTTTTTAGTGAAAAAGCGAATTTACAAACCTACATACAAGTCAAGTTAATAAAAGCTTGAAAAAGTTGTGTTTTAGACTTCATAAAAAAAATCTTACTTATAACCTGTACATGAATATATAACTGTACATGAATATGTATAATACTAATATAATTTTCATACTTTCATAATATTCCAACCTATATCTATTATAACATATATAGCGCTGCACCATGCAGGGGCTTGGCCGATACTCTTTTATCAGACATGTGATTTTGTACATTTTTTCATTGGCTATTAACTAAATTGGCTATCGAAGCGAAAATGGGCTGGGCCAAAGTATCCTTATCGCAAAGGCTCGCTGTGTAACGACTAGCAGAACAACCCATTCAGATCACAAAAGATCCAACACATAAAAGATTCACGTGATGGATTGACAGGGGCGGATCCAGAAAATTGGTAGGATGGGGACCATTCATAATGTATAAAATAGGATTTTTTTTACTTAATGATAAAATTTTAGAAGAAGATAATGCTCACAAAGCTCTCAAAAGGAGGATATTTAGTCATTCTATTAGGATGATCAAACGGCTTTCTTTGAGGAGGATTGTCCTTTTGAGATCCTTGTTCTCTTCCGAAATTCTGTTCACCTTTGTTCTTCTCTAGAAAAAATAACCCTTCTTTATCTTCATCGAGAAAAAATCCTCCTTCTTTATTTTGCTCTAGAAAAATTATTCTATTTAATACATTATGAATGATCCCTATTCTGTCAATTTTCCAGATTCACTCCACATGTCGCAATATCGATTGCTTCATTTTTTTATTCCTCTGTACTATTGTAAAAAGGCATTAAAAATAAAGTAATAGATATCGCGGTAAAGGTAATGTACCGTTTAAGTTCGTACCAACCTTCCAAATGATGAAATACGTTTATATGCATGTAGAGATTAGCGTGCTTAGTTTTTAAGTTGGCGCCCGGCATTAAGTTTATACACGTACAAGCCCCTGTACTCATTCACAGTTTGACAGTTGGTCATACGAAACTTTTAGTTTGGTATCGAAGCAGTATCATTAGAGTATTCAACACCACGATCAATCCATCAGCACAAAACCCAATTTTTTTAGTTTTGATCGATGTTTTGTATTAGCTTAGGTTGGGTTGGGTTCAGTTCGTTTCTTTTTCCTACAGAAATAACAACTGATATTTAAACGTCAAAATTTGTAAGCGAATGTGTGCGTGAATGCAAAGTACCAACTTAAAACTTGCAACTGGATTTGCATGTATGCGTTTCACCGCTTGGGAGGTTTGTGCGAACTTGGACGGTACATTACCTTTACCGATATCACAACATATGGTGCAGATCCAGAAATCGACAAGATTCATAATGTGTAAAATTGGATCAATTTCTTAAAGCAGTACAAAGATCGATGATTATTCCTTGACGAGGACAAAGAGGATAGAATTTTATAAAACAAAGTTCCCAAAAGAAGGACAATCTTCTTCAAAGAATGACGTTTGGTCATCCTAAGTTAAGAAAGAATTAAAAAGTGAAGCAATCGATATTGCGACATGTGGAGCAGCAATTAAAAGTTATTGAACGATTATTGTTTTTGTTTTCGGCAGGAAAACTGTGTAAGTAGGTTCCTTATCGTAAAGTTCACCGTTTCGAGATTTCGACCCGAGATTATCGTGTGCTAAATGGGTCGGTAATTCTATGCAAAGTATTTTGAAAAAAATGTAGGACACCTCGTGCCACTTAAAGGAATCGATTCGTATTGAGTTTTTTGGCGTGTTTGTTTTTTGGATTGGGTTTATAATTAATTTTTTGTTGATTGATAAGTGCTGAAAATATGTGGGCGGACGAAGACAAAATTTGTAGTTGGAACGATGTTTTATAATCAAAGTCGGGTCGTAAATGAAATTGTTGATGTATGAAGTGATCAGGGCAAGGTCGTTTCAGATGTGTGAAACTTTCTTCTTTAATTTGATTCAGGGTTTTTATACGAATTTTCAATTTGTGTAAAAAAAAAATGTTTTTTGTTCATTAGAAAAAAATATGGATAGAAATATTTTGAATTTTTTTTGAAAATCGTTTCGTTCGTAAAAAAACGAAAATTCACGAAAAATCGAAAAAATTTAAGATAACTTCATTCTTTTCAAAAACTACAATAAATTCAATATAATTTAAACGAAAAAGTATTGATTTTCATAATTTATTTTGTATATTATCAATTTCCATCTATCTGTCTTTGTTAACACTCAATAAGATCATTTCAAAACACATTCAACGGGTCTACCCATCCATTACTTATGGACCTCGAAAATCAAACTATTCAACGGATCTACCCTCCACTTTTGAAACTCAAAAATCAAAAAATTCACAACATATCTATCGACATTCAGCAAATCTACCCGCTACTAATAAAAATCGACCTATTCAACGAGTGTACCTGTTACTTATAAACCTCAAAAATAAGACTATTCAACAGATCTACCCTCTACTTTCCAAACTAAAAAATCAAAAATTTCACAACATATCCATCAACATTCAACGTGTCTATCCGCTAATTATAAACATCAAAAATAAAACTATTCAACACTATTTCAAAATCTATAAACGTTGAGCACATCTGAAACAACTTTTTTTCCACATCCAACAAAGGGGCGAAGGGAGGCTCGATTTGAATAAGAATGAAATTAACAACGGGAAATATACATTAAGACAGGTCCGTATACATATTCATGCGTTTCACGGTAACACACGAGGCCCGCTTTCCGGTCTCGGAAAATTCCTGAAAATAACAAAGCACGCGCCTCGAGATTTTCATGTTCTCGTTATTTTTCCACATACGTGTGTTTTGCTCATAGAATTTCCCGTACAATGGACGATCGGGTCTTTTATTGCTATTTTATGAAATAAAAATAAAGTGTAAATTTGTTTTTGAGTGCGATTTTGTTTATTGTGCGAAGTATTTTTTTGATGTGAATGATTAAGCGTTAAAGGTTTTTGTGAATGTTAAGGATTCTATTGAAATTTCGACGTTTCAAGGCTTTTTGTTGTTCTTCTTCAAGGATTTTATGCTAAAATTTATGTTTTGTATAATAAATCATATATTATATTGAAGTGATGTGAATAATGCGTGATTTTAGATAATCAATGCTTTGTTGATACGTTTTTGATTAGGATAAGGTTTCGTAGTGAACGATAGCGTAAACTGAATACGTCCTATTTATGCTCATCATGGGGTTTCACCCTTATTGAAAGCATATTTAAATATTCATGCATATCAGTGGCGTACATCTATAGATGCGGTAGATTTTAATAATAATTATCTATAAGAAAACACTTATAATTTTTAAAAATAGATAAGTTCTATAATGCGGTTATAGATGATTTTTTTAAAGAGAATGCAATTAAAATTTAAAAAATACTTTTTTTATCAATTTTTTTCGACAGAATACAGCAAATCCCCCCTATGACGTAATTTTTTTCTAATAAATTTAAATTCTTTAAATTTGTATCAAATGCATTTGTATCAAGCAGTTAACACGTAAAAATGTCCATAAAAAAAAAGAAAAAGTCTCATTTATTGATTATTATGTCCCCCCTATAACGTAGAACCTATCTTGACGTTATAGTAGGGTTCACTGTACTCTAGTGAAAAACTCACCACTGTACTACGTACAGTTTTTATTTTTAATTCCAAAAATAAATCCATAGTACAAAATAATATATTTTATACAAAACATATATTTGAATTAAAAACAAAACAATAATTTAAATTTTATCCAAAATTTTCATCATATCTATAATTTAATCAAATTACATATCTAAAAAAAACAATCAAACAATTTTTCGAAAAAAAAAATCTTTCAACCCATTAAAAACGCAATACACACCATTAAAAATATCCCAAAAAAGACCAATAAAACCCGTTATCGTGCAAGGGTCAACACCTGCACGGGTGACCCAAAACGAAATGCAGAAACCAAACACCAAACTAACTTTCTCAGTCCACTCGAAAGCCGGCGAAGGGGGCCATTTGACCACACACCCCCCAGGGGCGGCTGGGGCCCAAAGGGGCCCAACCCCCCCATGGAACCCCCCCATGGGTCGTGCCTATTTTGCAAACCAGTGGACTCTAAGGCGCCGAACGACCAACATACCATAAGCACTTCAGGATACCGCACGAATACTAGTCGGTTTTATTGTTGTTGTTATTATTGTTATTGTTATTATTGTTGATTTTTGTGAGTTGCGGGTTTGAATCGGTGTTGTGGTTTTTAGATGTGGTGATCGAAGATGGTCGGTGGACGCGATGACGGTTTTTGTTGTTATTGTTGTTGACGTTGATCGTTTTCGGATGGAGGATGCTCCCGATGGCCGACGGAGGATGCTTTTTAGGTTTGTATTGTTTAATTGTTTGTGTTTTTTTTAATGGGGTGGGTTCGATCAATGAAATTTGCATGGTAATCGCCGTTTGCGTATTTAGTGGGTTTTTTTATGAGGTTTTTAAGTGAATTTTAATTATTTGTTTATGGCTTTTTATTATATTTTGATATTATAATTTTTGTACTTATCATTTTTTTTATATGTAAATTTATTTTGTCGTTTGATTATGATTATTGTATATATTTTATCAAAAATAATTACACAAAATAAAAATATTATGAATTAAATAAAACTATAAATAAACGATCTCTCATCTATTTTATACAAACAAAAATCATGCATACGATTTTATATTCAAAAATTAACAAAAATATGTAATTTGATATTAAAATCGTATAAATTGCAACACTATATTTAAAACACAATTATTTTCAAAAAATTCATTAATAACAAAAGTATTTATATAATTTTTCCGAGATAAATCATGCGTTTTCACATTTCCCTTAAACAAAAACTCATATAATTTCCTCAAGAAAATGACTGAATCGCGAAAATTTCGACATACGACAATTTCCGCTTTACACACATAATTTATAACACAAAAATATACATATATAATTGTTAATTTTAGAACACACGCACACCCCCCCCTCGAGATTTTTCCGACGGATGACGTCAAAGCTGTGACGACCAACAAAAATCGTACGAAACGTCATTATTTCTGAAAAAATTTGCGCGTTTCACATTCGTCATGAAAGGATCGAATGACTTTCGTCGCTGACGATTAATTGTTCCGATATTTTCTGAAAATTTTTCTCAGAATTCTCGCTTATGGCGTGATGGTGCGGATCGCGATAAAATGGTGTAATATTTCTGTACGACATTGAATGTAACTAAAGAACAAAAAAACATATTTAATGTGCGTATTAACGTTAAAAGTGGAATAATTGTGATTTGCTTGCGTACTTTTTATGCGTCTTTCATGTCAAGGTCTCGAAAGTTATTTGATGTATTAGATTTTTTATGTTGGCCGTTCGTAAATTTTTGGTGTTTTTTTTTTTAATTATATTTTTAATTAAGTCGTTAAATTATATTTCGTAATGATATAAATTAAAATTAAAATTTTGTGTGGTACTCTCGCTAGTTTGGAGTGAAACCTTTTTATTTTATTGATTGACCTTTTGTTGTTGTTAAAATATTTAGACAACTTCATACACATTTTTATAAAATTTCTTTGTATAAATGATATAAATTAAAATAACAATAATAATTCTATTCCTTACATATTCTATCAACACAAAATGTTAATTTTTTATTAAAAATATTTTTTTATTCAATTTCATTTTAAAAAACGATATCAAATTGAATGTTCATACTAAAATACAGTAATTTTTTCAAATGCATTTAAATTCAATTTTTTTTCCAAATGTATTTGAAAAAACAATTAACTCGTAAAAATATCCAAAACAAAAAGAAAAATGAAAATATTTCATTTATTGATTTCCTAAATTCCCCCCTATAACGTCGAACCTATTTTGATGTTATAGGGGGGGATTATTGTAGTTTGACGTTTATAACAATAACCTGGTTATTGGTCACACAAAAACAAAACGTTTTAATAAACATTTTTTTATAAAATTATTATACCTGTTAAAAATAATTAATTAATATTGTTTAAAAACAAAAAAGGTGTTTCAAAAATTTTCCAGTCAATATTTACGCTTTTATAGAAGTTTTGCTCCAAAAATGTTTGCATACAATAAAAGCTTTTTGTTATATAATAGTAACACGATAATTAACAACAATTTTACAATCGCGAAAATAAAATAAAAACCATCGTTCAAATTTTTCAACAACAATCAAGCCAATTTATTATATGCAACATAATAAGTTTTCATTCCAATAATTAAATTATCAACATATACGAAACCATCAATAAGTTTCTTATAATAATTTCGATTCAATTGATAATCTAAATATGTATATAATATTAAAACTACAACTACTTAGATTTTGCAATTCGAAAGTATTTCAACGAACGGTATTCTAAATAAATTAATACAGAACCGATTTGAATTTCCCATTTGAATACTAAATCAATGCATTAATCTTGCATTTAACGGTTTGCCATTCGTGTCCATCACAACATGGACATAAAAATAAATTATCTTCATTTATGTCGTCGAAAGTGTTTAGAAAGCATGAACTGCATATTATGCACTTTGGAAATGCAGCTTATGACATCCGCACGAAGTAATTCCAATAAAATTCTTTCTATTGATATTTAAAATAAATTTAAATAAATACAATATGAGTTGTATAATATTAATCCATTTAGTCCAAAATAGTCCCTAATAGTCCATTTTTGTCTATCTATTTATCTGTTTATGGCAATTGGCAACGTTTATAAAAAAACTATTAACATTTCGGAAACCATTTAAGAAATTAACGAGAGTTATATGATACTTGTCTTGTTATTTATATATTACTAACGGTAGTGCCCGGCGTTGCTCGAGACTTAAATTTCAAATCAAATTATTTTTTAAATTTAAATTCATTAAAACAACAACATAAAGCAGGCCGCGTAATGTCAGGAACATTTTTTTGCGGACTGTCCTGTTTTGGGTTCTGGGAAATATGGTCACCCTATTTTGATGATACCGCAACATTCATAAACAAAATAAAATAAACAAAAAATACATATACATGCCAATTTTCGTGGCGATCGGTCGAACGGTGTTGGAGCGAAACAAACAAACAAATATACAAACATGTATTTTTATAAATATAGATAAAATATTTATATAAATAAAAATAAATTTAGTGATTCAGTTGAAACGATTTTTCATAATAAGAGTTTTGATACTATACGGCCATTAATTGTTTTTAAATGAGTCCATTAATAAGTCCATTTCTGTCTATCTATCTATCTGTCTGTGGTAACGTATTGTATATTATAGAAAACCATCAATATTCCAGACACTATTTAAAAAAATTAACAAGAGTTATATAATACTATCATTTATATAACAAGAGTTATATATTATAATACTATTATTTATATAAAAATAGTTACATAATACTAATCTTGTTATTTATTTATATATTATAATATTTATATTATATATAAGTAATAATAAATTTAGTAATTAATTTAAACGATTTTTCAAAATATAATATGAGTTTCCAGTAAACCCCCCTATAACGTCAAGATAAATCCCACGTTACAGGAGGTTAAGAGTTTTCAATTTTATTTTTTGATTTGAAGGAAATCAATAAGTGAAACATTTTCGTTTTTTTTTGACATTTTTACGAGTTAACTGCTTATTTCAAATGCATTTGAAACAAATTCAAAAAAATTTAATTTGAATGCATTTGAAAAAATTTACTCTATTTGATACTCAACGAACCATGCGATATTTTTATATTATATAGTAATATTTCACCTCTGTCTATCTATCTGTCTATGGTAAAGTTTGTAAAAAAATAGTAATTATTTCGGAAACTACTTAAAAAATGAACAAGAATTATATAATTATGTACTACATGTGTTATTTATGTAACAAAAATTATATAATATTATTGATATGATTCTTATATAAATAACAATAATAAATTTAATGATTTGTTTTAAGCAATTTTTAAAAATACGAGTCCATTTGATATTCAAAGGGTCTACCCACTAAAAATAATCGATCAAAAATTATATAAGCCATTCTAAAGTTCACAATTCTAACTTTATTAATGTGACCATAAAAAAATGATATGAAAACGGATCTAAAAGTTAATCGAGATATTTTTGAGTCACGTCAGGGTTAAATCAATACAAACGATAATATATCACAACAAAAAAAACGCGTTTCTAATTCTGGTCTATAATTTAGCGCATGAAAATTATCTAGTTAATCGATTGCGAAAATCGGAAATTTTTCCGCAAAAGCCTTGAATTCGCTAAAATCAGATAAAAATAAAACATTTAAGGCGAAACTCGTCGAAAATTATTCAACACGCGTTATTTGAATGCTTCAACAACCAAATCCGGCTGATAAAAAATTTGTAAAATTAATTTCTGAAATTAATCACGCCGAATTTTCGCATCCGCAATTATCGCTGATAATCAGTTTTTTTTTAATAATTAAAATGGGTGTCAATGATGAGGCTTTGTTACACACGCATTTCATGTCGGTCAATCGTAACGTTATGCAATTTTTGTTACACGCAATTTTTGCAAAAATGCACGTTGGAGTGTGACGGAATGTATTTCGAGGTGTGTTCGATTTATTGATAAAAATTTAAAAAAATATAACATTTTCTTTTTTTTTGTATGAAAATGAATGAAATATTTTGATTGACTTGCTTAATGAATCATAATAAACTATTTTTATATTAATTTAATTGAAAAATTTTAAAATATGGAAGCTCCAATTTTTACGTATAGAAATCCTTTTGTTCGAACTCGGAAAGTCTGTAAAGTTCGTTGTCAGTTGAGGGTGGACCCTAAGATTTTGTTTACTACTCTAGCTGGTCTCCTTTTATAGTTAGGTCAGAGAACTAATTCGAAATAACCGGTAATCTGGTGGTTTTTACTAATTACCGGCTTAGCGGTAAATTTAGTTTTGTACAAAAATCCTGAAAAACCGAAAAAAGAACGAAAAACCAAATAATAACCGCAAACCTATTCGATTTTTTATTCAAAAATATTCCAAGCACAAAAAGAGATGATATTTTTTTTATTTACCGTGAAAAAATTTGAAATTTACCGGTAAATTACTGAAGTATTATTTGGGCCATTTAAATGTACAGTTGAGTAATTTGGATAAGTTCATTGAATATCCCAATCATTTACTTATTTTCACAAAAAACATCTAAATTTAATTAGAGTTTTGATAATTTTTTTAAATATTTTAACTAGCCAAAACTAAAATTTCACTAATTTAAACACAAAAACTTTACATATACAAAGAAAACATTATCACCTTTATTTTTTCAAAAATATTCGAAACACATATTTTTTATATTTATCGGTAAAAATTAGAAATTTACCGGTAAGCCACTAAACTTTTATTCAGGTCATTTACCGGTAAACCGGTTTACCGGTAATGTCCTTCTATAGCTTCTATAGACTCTACAGAAGGACAAGGTCTTTCTGATTATTATCGGAAGTTAACGGCATTTTTCTTAATCGCGTGTGCATACTACGTAATGATAAAAAGAAGGTTGCTTTTAAAAATACGAATATTAAAAATCATTTTCAGCCCAATCGTATCAAATAAACGGTATTCGATGACATCAATTTGGATGACCATGAATCACTTAACTTTAACGATCAACGAGAAGGAAATCATCGATGTATCAAAAAATCTTTAATTAATATTGAAAATAGTAAAAAATTTCAAAATATTAAATTGGAAAATTTACATAACAATCAATACTTTGACCAAAAATTATTTTGCAGTGAGTACATTTTAACTTGTCTATTTTGTAAAATGGGAAGATTTTATTTTGTTGATGTTTGTCTTTTATGCGTCAAAGATGTTCTGTAAAAATCGCCCTAGAATTATTCCTAGAAATGGCAAAACTATAAAAATCCTCTATATATAATAGCAGATTTCTGTGTGTGTGTGTGTGTGTGTGTGTGTGTGTGTGTGTGTGTCTGTTCGATGTCGCTCGCGACTTTTTCGCGAATATTGTCTTTACATGGGTATACAGTTAACGTCTATAATATGGTGCTTATTACCTTCGGCTTTTGGCTTTGCCTATATGTCACAAACAAATAACAAACGAACTATTTTGATTAATTAAATATTAAATATCCAAATCAGGTACACATTTCGGGTTCACACGACCGGGTATTCACATTTTATCGTTTTCCGTTTCTCAACAAATCCACAGCCGATGTTATTAACATCGGGCCTATGTACTAGTTAACATATAAATCTGCAAGAATATCCTTTTTAAAATAAGTGCATTCGTTTATGTGTAATTTTAAAGATTCCGTTTTCGCCAATAAATTCTTCATTCGAAGCTGTCGCAGTTATAATTTTACGATTAAATCGAGCGTATAAAACCCAACCTAAAATTTCTGAAACCTTTCGAACGAACAATTTCAAAACGGCATTCCTATGCAACTTTTTTGAGTATCAACAATCGACTTTTCGTCCATGCACCACTGGACGAACGGACGCGAATATCACAACGTAACCTCAAAAACCATCGCACTTTCGCACACACATACACACACACACACACACACACACACACACACACACACCGAAATACGCAATACGGTCCGATTTTACAATTATCGGGAAAGTGCAAGTCGTATTATACATGAATGTGTACATATTTGTTGTATTCGGGCCGCACGCGAGCTCGTGCACTTTACTAAGGCCGAAGGGCGTACATTTTCGTATCGTACAAATGCGAAGAAAGTCGACAAAATAGAGCCTTTTATGTTTGTTATGTTGTTAATTTTGATTGTTGGGGTTTTTTTTTTCGATTCGCTTTCACGTTTTTGTGTTATTTGTACTGTGTGTGTTTTTTGATGTACCCTCGGTTTGAGGTTTGTTAATGATTATTTATGCTTTCTATTAATGGCAGGCTTTTATTTGATGTTGAATAAATGGTGTATTAGAATGACGGTTTAATATGAAAAAGTACATTTTCTAGATTTCATATAGAGGAAACTCGGATGAATCTGTGATAGTTCGAATAAAGTTGCTTTTCAAACAATAACTAATAGAAGCTTGTCAGAATATAAACGAACTGGTATATAGGCCCGATGTTAATAACATCGACTGTGAATTGATAACCATTCTATCACGTAAAAAAATAAAAATTAAATATATTTATACAAAAATATTTTATAACCATGCCGCCGCGAAATGTCTCCAGAATATAAAATTATATGAAAAGATTATAGTCGTTATTATAATGACTATTAAGACTAAATTTGGAGCTCGCGATTTTCGAGCTCGAGGATGATGTAAATAGTGTAGCGATTATAGCCGTAATTTTAATGGGCTAGACTAAATTGGAATGGCAAAGCCAGTAGTAACATCGGCTGCCCGACGCCCGCACTCGATTTGAATATTTAATATTTAATTAATAAAATCAAAATAGTTCATTTGTTGTTGTCACAAGGCGTCACATAGGCAAAGCCAGTAGTTAGTAGATAATATGCATCATATTATAGACGTTAACTGTATGCGCATAAAGACCATATTACTATAAAAAGTGGCGAGCGTCATTCGAACGATCGAACGAACGAACGAACATACACACGAGCACACGAACAGACACACACACAGAAATCTGTGATTATTACATAGGGGATTAATGTTTATATAATTTAGTGATAACTGTCAAAGTGTGATGCTAGTATAAACATATTTTGGTTTTTTTCGTTGTACGAAGCACACGTATGATTCAGGTGAGTAAAACGAGGCTTTTGATCTGCATAAAAACATATTTTTAATATCAATAGAAAGAACAGAGCTATATGTACCATTTAAAAGCATTTTTTTTATTAAAACATCGACAGGGATGAATATTGTAGAATCTGAATTGACTGTAATATCACGAAATTTGACATACCAGATTTGATCATTTGATAAGATATCTAGATAATAGATAATAGTTCAATGAAAAAGAATGTTTGTAGATATTTTAAAATATAATTTTAGGCTTTTTTAATTATTTTATATTTGAATGCTAAATGATGGCGCTTAGTATCACGCAATTACCCAAGTTTCCCCTATAAATTCATAATATTAGGTATGTATATAATATGTATGATCGGAAATAATTAAAATGAATTATATTATGTTTATGATTGGAATTGAAATTTTCTGCTCTATCAAATGGTATAATTAGAATTTCGATATTATGAAAGAAAAATTTTCTTCACGAAAAAAAATTTAATTTGAAGCTATTAAAAAAATCTGTTTTATATTGAACTAATTTTCAACCAATATTTTATTTTATAACTTTATAAATCTTAAAAGTTTGAGAAACTTTAATTTTAGTAACTGTAAAAACGAAAAAATTGAACATTATTTTAATAACTTCCATTTCTGTACTTTATTGTTAATTTATTATATATGCCTTATGTAAATCAATATAAATAATGATAATATGAAACTAAATATTCTTCATACATTTTGATTAAAAACAGTCCTTATCGCAAAAAAGTTAGAATGCGCCAATTAAAAAAAGCTTTCCGCAAAGCTTCGAAAACGAGCCGCGTTCGCAATTATATGCATCCGCTTTGCATATTGCGAATTTGCATGTAAAACTTATCAAAAGTGCAAATTCGAACGGCAACACGGCGGCGTTTCAAAACCGACGCTTCACGCCAACACACGCCATAACCAGTTCTTTGTCTGTGTTTCAGCAACCTGAGCTGAGCCTGAGCCTCGAACGAGACAATGCTCCCCAACTGGAACCCATCGAATCGGTAGTGAAGACACCATTCATAGGCAGAGGAGGTGGCAAGAGTCCACCATGAGGGGCACCACGAACACCATCAAGCCACAGGTGGAGCATTCGCTGTTCAGTCGCCAACGGACTAGCAGCGTGGAGAGAGAGCTGGCCAGCACACCATACGCCTTCACACCCAAACCCATCAGGCAAACGGACGATTCGATACAAAGAGCCAAGGAAAGCTTGTTGAATCCTTTCGAGGACGACATCAATGTCAGGTTAGCCAAACAGAGGTTGTTCGGACAGCAGCAGAGGGAGCTGGACCGACCTCCGTCACCTACGATCTTCCCGTCGACTGAAGATTTCGGGAGGAGGTTGAACAAAGTCCCGTTCGAGGAATCCATTTTCGACAACGATGCTTTGTCTAATATATCTGAAAAGTTGAGTGAGATCAGCTCGGTGAGGACTGTCGAGGATCAGCAGGAGAGTTACCGCAGGATCAGGGCTTTGACTGAGCAAAATGTAGATAGGTTTTATAGGAGTTTGGCTCCCGATTCCAACGAGGAAGTGAACGGTAATAGGCTGTCCAGGGATAGGTCCACTTCGTTGGATAGTGATGCTGTTGTGGGGATTATCCCTGCTCCTGTGATACGTCCTGGTGTTGGAGCTGGTACTGGAGCAGTTCGAGCTCCAGTTGTGCCTGCTGTTCCCGGTGCTGTTGTGGGCGGGGAGGCTTTTACTGTTTTGCCTCAGACCACTAATACTACGACTACTAGTGAAGATCAAGAGTCGACTTCTTCAGCACCTTCGTCTTTCAAGTGAGTCCCATTTTTTATAACGAAATTATTATTCTATCGAGATTTTGAAAGTAATTTAAAATTTGTACATAAAAAAATCAT
This sequence comes from Hydropsyche betteni, assembly GCA_028571205.2. Taxonomy (NCBI): domain Eukaryota; kingdom Metazoa; phylum Arthropoda; class Insecta; order Trichoptera; family Hydropsychidae; genus Hydropsyche; species Hydropsyche betteni. Next base: position 2,431,529 of record JAOXNN020000021.1, on the reverse strand, counting down.
AATTGGTGACCAAAATTAATTAAAAATTATTTAATTGTTGTCATTTGGTATGTTCATATCCAAATATTATTTTCCTTTCGACCGACTATATTTCCATATTTATATTAATGAAATAATTATTAAAATTGTTTATTTTTGTCATCGAGTCGATTGATCATATATTTTTTTAAACAGACTATTTTTATTATTAAAAATAATTAAATTTCATTCAAAAGTCATTCAACATAAACAAAATCATCAAAAATTCCTTTTGACGTTCTCATTCATCAACGCCGATACACTTAACCCCGATTTTTCCGAACAAAAACATCATCACCTAAACAATAAATCACCATTAATTAAAACAATACATCCCATAAAAATCACATGCTCATTCTCGATCTCGGATGGCCAACTTTTCCGCTTCTTCGACCACTTCTCCTTTCGGTTCACCAGCGCGTGAAGTACAAGCCGACCGCGAAGCACACATTTTTTCCCCTGAATATTTATATTTCAATGGTTAGTTGACCGTTTTTTGCTATTTTTTTTAAATAATCACAATGCTGAAAAGTCCTTGAAGAGTCATCGTCATCTTCGTCGTCGAGGATCTGCGCTCCAGCGACGTCGTCTCCAATTAGTACGAGGACTTTCGCGCTTAGAAAACGAATTTTTTCTATTTTTTTTTGTTTTGTTCTAGAAGAGTTTCCGTTAATTATTGTCTATTACAATGATCAATTAATCGTTGAGATCCATTGAAGTTGATCTGTCAATTGATTGAGTCCAATCCGCGCTGTTAATTTCCGTTCGATTGAATTTATTTTTTATAATAGTCCATTGAATATCAACGGATACATAATTGAAAAATTAAAATTCAAAAACGATTCAAATTTCAATAATAAAATACTTTTAGAACATTAGATAGATTTGCAATGAGCGTTACCATAGACGTGGTAACATGTATAACATAGTACAGTAAACCCCCGTATAGCATCAAGATAGATTCTATATTTTAAAGGGTTAAGATTTTTCAATTTTTTTTTGACATTTTTACGTGTTAACTGCTTGTTTCAAATTCATTTGAAAAAATAGAAAAATTTGAATGCATTTGAACGATATAGGGGGGGACGTTATAGGAAGGATTACTGTAATGTGTAATAAAGTAATATGTAACATAATAATGTGTAATGTAGTACCTAACGTAAACACAACATGATAATATATGGCATGGTAATTAGGGAAGCCATTACCGGTTAATTTATAATTTTTACAGGTTTCGAATATGGTTTGGTTTTTATTTTTATTTTTTCTGGTTTTTATAAAAAAATTAATTCACCGATAATTTACAGGTGAACTGGTAATAGTAAAAAAAAACATCTAAATCATCGATAAACGAAAATTACGGTAAATTTAACCTCTCTAATGGTAATATGGTAACGTGGTAGCTTGTCTGTGGTAAAAATAATATCAAATACATTTGCTATTGCTACGTTCTAAAAATCGATTAATATAATAATAAACAATTTTTTTTACTAAGATCAAAATTTTCTACTTTATGAGCATAGAATAGAAAGGAATCGTCTTTGTTTGTATTTATAAAAATGAAAATATATCAAGCGAATCGTAATATTCAAAATAAACCGTTATATCTTATCGTATAATCAATGTGTGTATAAAATGTATAATCGCGACGATGATGATCCGAATTTTACATTTCTCATTTATTATGCACAATTAAAAAGCATTGCGTGGTACTTTTTGTCCGACGGAAGTGAAACCTTCGTATCATTTTTATTTTTTCGATGATTTATTAGCATTTTGTCGTTCTTGAATCGTTCAATGATCTTTTGATATAAACGTTCGTATACAAATCTTTTCGTTATGGTACTATTTTTTGTCAACAATGATCATTGCCATTCAGAGAAAAAATAAAAGCGTTTCGTATTTTCAAGGAAATTTATATTATTATGCAATAAAAAGTTTTGAATGTAAAAAATGATTAAGATGACTATAATATCGAAATAAATTGTAGGTACTATCAGTGAAAGTATAAGTTTTTTAATAATAGAAATATTAGAATTTTTTTCATTAAATGTCAGAAATTAGATAAAGTGTATTTTAATAAAGAATCTCTGCATCTATACAAATGTTTAAAAAGCTAATAAAAATGTGATATATTTTACTTTCACTGATAATAAATTTTCACTATAACACATTATACATACACACAACAACAAAAACATATATCAATTTAAAAAAATGATAATATAAACAAGAACATTTCTAATTTTCGCTATCATTCGAAAAAATTCGCACTATAAAAAAAAAACAATTTTCAACATTCAATTTCTAACTTTTCAACCGAAAAAAAATCATCAATCCAAATTGAATCGACACAGAAATCACACAAAACGCCCATCATACGAAAAAATCGATTAAAACCCGCAATTTTCGTATCATTTTCCATTTTCTCTGACGAAAGCGATCGATCCGCTAAAATTTCTCTTTCGCAACTAACAACATACGATTCGATAAGATCGGTTTTCTAAACGGAACATTCTTCTGGTGTCATTACGAATGCTTTTCAGATTACCATGTCGAAAGATGAAATCGGCTCTTACCCAGATTACTGATGATTTCCTCGATTTTTTTTTTAATTTGTATGGCGGGAAATGGATGATCTTTTGTTGAATAAATGTGGTTGTTGTGTTACGTGAAGTAATGAGTATGATTGCCGTACATAATGATTGCTTGTTATAAATTTTTTGTAATGATTATGTTGTATGTAGTGGTTCATCTTGATTATAATTTAAGACTAATATTTGTTCGTATTCGTTGATTGGCCATAAGACTTGTGCCTTAACTTTTCATCGATAAGCGAATTCGAATCTTTTTACATATCGTTTATTATTATTTGTCAATACTTAAGTTATTACATAAAAGTTATATAAGTTTTTATCCATTTATCAAATTCACAACTTGTCACTTGACTTTAGATTGATATAGTGAATTTTATTTATAAAATATTAACTTATCATATATACCATGCATTATTATTTGCTTAAAATTATTAAATCATATGAGATTATATCTATTTATTAATCATACAACTTGTCGCTTAACTTTGGATTGATGGAATAAATTTAACTTATCAACTATTGACTTATACATATTGTGCATTATTATTTGTTAATATTGAAAATATTATATAAAAGTCATATGAGATTGTATCCATCTACTGATCATAAAATTTCACGCTTAACATTGAGTTGATAAAGCAATCTTGATTTATCAAATATTGATTTTTCTTACATATCGTCTATTATATTATTATTTGTGAATGTTAAGATCTTTAAATAAACGTTATATGAGATCAAATCCATTAATTGACGATAAATTTTTACGCTTAACTCTGAACTAACAAGGTCAAATTATTGATATCATACAATATATTGTATGGAAATTCGGTGTGAAGCTTTATTATCATATTATTACTCATCACCAATTATTATTTTTACGTTGAAAATATAGCGATACATATAATTAACATTTCAATGCCAATAATATGAATTTGCTTATATTGAAGTTTCCGTGATACTTTCAGAATCTAGTAAAACTGGCTTTATCGAAGCACATTTTCAATTTAATCACACCATTGAAATTATGAAGTTATGTTTCGATAGTTAAAATAAACCGTTGAAACCTCAACCGGTCAATTTATATCGAAACTCGTAGCAATATTAATCGAGATGGCTAACCATTATATATTTTGAGTTTTTCATCAACTATAAAAATGCCGATTAAATTTTATACCTTTCTATTTCTGTTCAAAATTGATTTTTCCAATATCATGTTGATTTTTAAATGTCAAGTGATTTTTTTTCAACAATAGCCGCTTACAGTCAAAAAATCAATACGTGTATGCAACATTTATAGTATACTTACGATGAAAAATTTTAAACTACAACATTAAACTTTTCTTCAAATTTAAAATATATAAGCCATTTTTTTTCAAGGGTGATATAAGCTTATTTTCTCGTATATTTAAAGAATCACATTTGAATCGATTTAGAATTATCATGGACTAATATTACATTATTTTATATACCTACTGTTTTAAATATTCTATGAATTGTATATAATATATAAGTATGCCTATTTAAAATTGATATCAAATCATTTTATGAAGTTATACTTCTATTTGAAAATAAGTGTAATGAATTTCTGTATAAAGATGGTTTTTTTTTAATGATTTTGTGAATATTGATGGATTTTTAGGGTAGTTCATTTAGTACTTATACAGTATACAGTAGAAATCGTTTTACCACACAACTGTGAGGATCGAAATATTTATTTATATTTTTTTGCTAACCGTCACATTGAAATTTATACAGTATTTTGTTGAGACCACAGTACGGTTTTTTAAATTGAATGATTACCACTGTAACTTTTGATACATATGGCGGATCTTTTATTAAACTTATACTACTTAATAAATCATCCCATACATTACATCATCGAATCGAATCCAAAAAAACAACACCAAACACATCCTATTCTTAACCAACCATTGATTACATCACACCGTTTGTTCTTCAGCACAAACAATCCACCATAATTTTCCCGCGACAAATCGCCACACCGAGGTCAAGTTCATCAAAAAATCCACATCTCAAACACAATTCCAAATCAAAAACACACTCGTTGTCCATTTCATTGTCTTCTGTGGTTAACGATTCGCAACGGTCCGTTGCCCCTTCACGCTCTCCAATCGAAGTTACACACATGTGAGCCCAACTGCATTTTTTATCGCTTCCCGCATCGCTCAACTTTCGATTTTTCAATTCTCGACAATCACTGTTGTCGATATTGTTTGCGAAAGAGATAAACGATCAATTTTGAGTAATCTGCTTTGAGCAACGTTTCCGATTTTTGAAATTGTCTTCTGTTCGACAGGTTGCCGACGACGGTCCGCTCGCACAGAAACACTGCTTTCGCCATTGTCGGTGAAACTGTGGTCAATGGTCCACCTGCTGTGCAAGCCATAGCTCCCACAGAGCCTCCAGTTCTTCCAGTTGAGGTTTTGCCAGCTGCTGCTCCTCCGATCCTCAATCCTGGAAGGGTTTCACCTTTCAGAGGTAAAGGATTCAAAGGAGATTTGAGCTCGAGGCATACGACTCCTAAAACTTCTACTAACACTTCGCCTCAAAGATCAAGAGCCAATTCGATCACAAAACCTACCGTTTCTTTCGAAAGACCGTTGACTCCTCCTAGGAACTATATCAAAGAAAATATACAAGAAGTCAAAGAGTTGAGTCAATTCAACAAAGAAAGAAATGAAGAAATAGCAGCCAGAAAGAAGTTTGAGGAAGAATTGGAAATATTGAAAGAATTAGGTCTTTTATCAGACGCTAAAGTTGCGTCGTATGCCAAACCAGGTGTAACTAGAGTCGATTCTCGTTCTAGAATGATATCTCCGTCTATTTTACATTTTGAGGATATTCCGATATCGAGTAGAGCACATTACGAAGACGCTTTTGACAAATTTTCATGGAAACCATCCACTGGTAAAACAAGTATGAGGGTCGTATCAAGATCACAACCACAATCTAAAAGTGGTTCGCCTCAACACCATTCCAAAATACCTAGAAGACAAGCATCAGTTTCACCTCCTAGACAAAGTAGGATCACTTTTGAGCAATCTCCGCCTAGTAAGATGTCTAATCGAATATCAGCAGATGGTAGGTTCATATCGAATAGCACTAGTAGCATTAATGATAAGAGAGTTTTCTCTGTTATAACGGACGATAATGATAATCCAATGAATCCAGAATTGTCTTACGAATCAAGAAGCAGAAGTAGTCAGAATCTTGAAGCACCCACTTCGATTTTAAAATCAAAACCACCTAGATCTCCGAGTAGATTGGGACCACCTCCGACTTCAAAAGGAATCAATTCAAAAAGACTGTCACCGATAGTTGCCACTCCTGATAAGAGTCCAGCAAAACCTGGCGTAGATAGGGGTAAAAGTAAAACTCCGACGCCTACAGTTACTTCACCTTCTAGGATACCAAAAAGACCATCTAAGAGCCTTGCGACGACTCCAAACTCTTCAAAACCACCATCTAGAGCTCCATCGAGAACACCAAGTAGGGGTGCTCTTCTTGACTCGACGTCCAAAAAATCTACTTCCGTTTCCAAAACTCCGAATAAGTCTTCCAATCAAACTAGCAAAACTCCTTCCGGTAGAAACAGTAGAATTGATATGCACTCCGAATCAAAAACTGCTGATGGAAAACCAGCCTTGAAAAGAATAAATAGCAGAACCAGTATTACGTCTAAGATGAGCACAACTGGAAAACCAGAGCTCACTAGAACAAATAGCAGAACAAGTTTAGCGAAAACATTGAGTCGCACAAATAGTATAAAGAGTATCAATGAAAAGCCAGGTACTTTGCGAAGAAAGTCCAGCATGAAAAATTTGAAAGAAAAGATCATTGATGAAGATGGATCGAACGAAAAAAGACCAAAAAGCAAATCTCCATTAGCTGATAGAAAAAATAAGAAAGGTACAAAGGACAAAACGGAAAATACCGACGAAATAAATACCCAAGATAATGAGACCCAATATGATAAACTAAATCAGTTGGATATGAGTTTGATACCTATGACCAAATCTAATATTATATCAATGACAACTGCTGCCATTACAGCTCAACCTTTAGAAATAGCAGCGAAGGTAACGAGCCAACTTCCAGCAGCATTCGAAAAAGCTAGAGAAAAAGGAATGTTTGATAGAAATAGTTCATCTGATTCTCTAGCTGCTAAAATGTTAGGAGAGTCAACAAAAACTGACGATACCACTAAAGATGGTAAAGACAGTAAAGATGCTAAAGGTGATAAAGAGAAAAATTTGCAAAAAACTGCCAGCAAAACTAGTCTTGGCAGTGTCAAAGAAGAAAAAGAACCTATGAAAAAGGGAGGGATGAAACTTATTCCTGTAGGAGATGGTGCTTTAGATCCGCAGATAGAAAAGGTGAAAATGAAAATAGAAAATATATTGAAGAGCAATCAATCTAGTGTTGTAGATTTGAAAGCTAGAGTGGAAATGGACGAAAAACTAGCAGCAGAAAGAGTCAAAAAAACTTTGGAAAAGGCAGCCGAAAAGGTTGAAAGTGATTCGAAAACCGTCACTGAAAAAGCTATAATTGAAAAACCACCTGATAAGTTAGTTAACTTGGAAACACCACCCAGCTTAAAATCAGACCCTTCTACAAAATTAGACGAAAATAAAGCTAAAGCAGCTGAAATTAAACCTAAGCCTGCAGAAGAAACAAAACCAGCTCCTGCCAAAGAAGCTGACAAACCAGTGATTAATGGCAATGGCAAGAAGAATGGATCAGAAAAAACTATACCCCCCGTAGAAGCCGTAGCTCCTAAAACAGAATCTCCTAAACCAGCAACCGAAGCTAAACCCCAACCACCTGCACAAGTGATCCAAGTGAAAGAAAGTGTTATCAAAAAAGAAATCTTGACTCCAGACGTGAAAGTGGTCAACGAAAAAACATTAGGCACTGCAGACGACGGAGGCGAAAAGGTCACCGAAACAATCGTCAGAGGTGAACCAGACGTTGAGGTGCAAAGTGGAAACGTGTCACCTGCAGTGATGGCGACCAATGGCAAAGCGACCACCAGCAAAACACTCCGAAATGGCACATCCTTTGGCAGCTCCAATGGAAGCACAAATGGCACAACGAACGGAGCCGCTAGCATCTCCAATGGCACCACCACCAACGGCACAAAGTAAGTGATACCATTATTATTATTATTATTATTCTTATTATTATTCTTATTCTTCTTATTATTATTATTATTATTATTATTGTTGTTGTTGTTGTTGTTATTGTTATTATTATTATTTTACTACAAATGTGTAAGCCCGGTTTCGCAACGATTCGAATGGATTCAATATTGAAACTTTTAGCTACACTAATTTTTCACTAATATTATACTCGCTATCATTTATAATAAATATTCATATTTTATTTATAAAGTCGTACAGTTATGTTGATCCGAAGCTATTTAATAAAAAAAAAAAATTTAAATAAAAAAAAAAATCTTGAATCGTTCTAATTTGATTAATATACTGTTTTCTTTATATTTTAATATATTGTTTACATATTTTTTCTACAAAAAGCTGTAATTAATAACAAAAGCTAAAATACTTTTGCAACAAATAAATCGTTCTTCAAAAAAATCACAATAATGATTTTTTTTTATATTAAATTATGCTTAAATTTGACCGCGTTAGGACCGTGAAACGTTAATTCCATTTGACAGTTCCTGCATAACCTAACCTCCTTTTGATGAAAACATTTTTTTGATCAAATAAAACGACACGCATTTGTGAATTTCAAATATTACCAAAACTCAAATTAGATTATTTAAAATATTATAAGGTAACGACACCAGTGGTTGACTATGTACCAATAATTGACCATTTCTCAGAAAAACGTAAAAAATAAGGTTTTAAAAACAATTATCTTTCGGAAAGGGTGCGATAAATAAGATGTAACGAACTTACGAACAGCTAATCTAATTGCACCCTTTCCGAAAGATTATGGTCTTTGAAAATTTTAATTTTTACGGTTTTTTGAAAAGTGGTCAATTACCGGTACGCAGTCAAGCACTGGTGTCGTTACTTTATATATTATAGAGGTTTTTGCCTTTAAATTCGTTTCCACAACACCGCTCTATGCTATGATTGATTTTCTTTTACATTTCCATAATATGTACTACTCAAAAAGAGCAATTCCAAATGACGTCACATTGTTACTCACAAATCACACATTTCAACCGAATTGCAAAGTTCAAAAAGGTTGAACGTTCTCAATCTAAAATTTTAAATTTAGCACATGTTGCGTAGTCCTTGCTCGCGTGCGGAACGCTTCCCCGAAACTTGACCGTTTCAAAAAACCACAGTTTAGATTAGTAGTGATTTACTACTTAGCCGCACATTCGCAATTGTGTCTCGAAAATATCGGGACGATAAATCCTAAGCGGTGTATGGCCGTAAAACGAACGTGTGCGAGAATATTACTTCGCACTGGACGCAATAAATCGCTTGACCCAAATACGCCTCTCAACTCTTTCGTGCCGTGGTATTAGCGGCGGGTGACCCTGTACCACTTATGGTCCACCCTGTGCTTCTGAAAAAATGTGGTGCGTTTCCTTTTGGGGGGTGGAATTCAATGAATCACCGGTTGGACGTTGGAACGGCTGTTTGGTGAACAGCTGTCAGTGAGGCACGTGAAAATGGTTGGTTAGGTTAGGTAGCATAACCTATATTTTTAATGAGGTAGATTTAAATGAATTTATGGTTGAAAGTTCGAATGATCGTTTACTGATAGGGATTTTAGGTTATGTTGAAAATTTTAGGTTATGTACAGGAGTGATACATAACCTAAATTTTCATATATGAATCAAAATGGAATAAAAAAATGATGGTCAGTAATTGTCATGTAGAATGTTAGATTGTATATATAGAAATGTAGATTAAAAATTGATAGAGAAAGGATGAAGTTTCTAATCACCAAAGTTCTGAAAGGACAGGACACATGAAGTAGAAAAAGAAGAAAATTAAAAATAATAAAACAGCTGTCAATAAATGTGTAAAAATATTACATTACCTAAATATCTGCTATTGATTAATAGATTGGTGATAATTTTATTTATATTGAATTTTAGTACAGGTAGTCCTTGACTTACGACGGTTTGCACTTACGACCGAAAAAAATAATAATATAAATTTTTTACATAATTATTATTTTTAAATTGAATGATAAATCTCAAGCGGATGTGAGAAATAAATACGAAGGAATGTAGAACCATAAAAAAGACGTATTGAAAGAAATGGCTGTTGCTTTTAATCAAATTAATCAAGGAATACAAAAATTTGAAATGACGGGCCCAAACAGTGAAAGATTTTCAAATGTTATTCTTTTATTATTTCATTATTGTATTAATAATAGTAAGTAAAACTAGCGAAACAAAAAATTATTATAAAGATTCTACTTATGACGGATTCGATTTACGACCGAAGTTCAAGATCGTATCTCCGTCGTAAGTCGAGGACTACCTGTAATAAAAAAAAACTAATTACAATAATCCCCCCCTATAATGTCCACGGTGGCCCCCTATAACCTCATTTTTTCAAATGCATTTAAATTCAAATTTTTTTTCAAAAACGTAAAAATATAAAAAAAAAGAAAAATGAAAATGTTCCATTTGTTGATTTCCTAAATTCCCCTTTATAACGACGAACCTATCTTGACGTTATAAGGGGGATTACTGTACTCTATAAAAAAACAATAATATACATTTTTCTGTACGAATTATTTTTTATTATCAGAATTTTCCATATTTGAGTTGATAACGCGTCGACCTGTTTTGTTTATCTTCAAAACGAGCACTAATCATATCCTATACGACTTAAAACGGAAAAAATAGCTGTCAAAAAAAGTCAGGTTATGTACAAAAACTATACATAACCTAACATTTCGCTAACGACAAATGTCGAATTCTTGTGCCGGTTTCGATACATTCGCACTAGGTTTTGTTTTACAAAGTGGTCTTTATCTTAATGAAGGCAATAGGGTTAGGTTATGCGGTCGCAAAATGAGTCTAGCGACGGCCATGACCGACAGCGACGCCGATTCGATAAAATAATAACGGTCACGTCAGATATGATCCCTTTCTGTTTGTTTTGGCAACTTTTTTATAAAGAAGTTCCGCTTGATGATTTATTTAGTTAATAAATATAAATAAATTTAGATTGTAATCTATGCTCTGTAAATTTGCAAATAACGGCGTGTAATTTATCTTTTTTTAATAATTAACATCACTATATAAATATTAATTTTTTTTATAAGAAAACTTTACTATTTATATCCATAGTTTATTATTAAAAACATTTTACTATTGTTTAATAATAAAAATACATATGTTTATCTTATTTTTTTAATGATATAGACTTAAAATAACTTTCATTCCTAGTTTCAAGAAAATTATTATTATTTATGTTGTTTTAATGACTTAAATTATTTTTTTATAATATTTATAACTTAAAAATTATAATATTTATCATTTTAATATAATTAAATAAATTTGATTCAAATACCTCCATCTTAATAAAAATTAGATACAAAGCATACAGAAACTCTCATAATTTGAGGATTATAATATAATGTTTGAAATTTTTAAGAAAAACTTTTATAGGAACGTAAGATCAAACTAGGAATGTTATGACCCAAATAACCGTTCGGTAAATTTTCAATATTCACTAGTACATAAAAAACTTCTCGTGATTCGAATATTTTCCGAACGTATTTGAAAAGGGTCGTTTCTTTAGAAAATATTATTTGGGAAATTTCTGAAAAGTCGTTTTTGTAAGTGTAAGGTTTTTTTTTTAAATTTTTTTTTTTTTTTAAAATAATTTTTTATTTAAAAATTTTTTTTGATTTAAATTAATTGTAAA
>JAOXNN020000021.1:2364807-2407830 GCA_028571205.2 Hydropsyche betteni | reverse complement strand
AATAACGGCTATAATCTTATCCTATATAATCTTATATTCTGGAGACATTTCGCAAGGACACGGTTATAAAATATGTTCGCATGGATATATTCAATTTTTATTTCATTACGTAATAGTATGGTTATCAATCCACATGTTATTAATATCATGTTAGATGTTATCAACATCGGGCCAATATACTAATAAACATATAAGTAGTAAAAAACGAACAAATAAAAAAATAAATTTTAGTCAATTAATTCGCTTTAACGGTGAATAGAAGCGGGTTAACAATTTATATAATATAATATTACACTTATCGCTAAATAGGTGGTTCCACATGAAAATTTTTATCTATTTCACTATAAAAAGCTGCGTTTAGGTTATTTTCAAACATAAGTGTTTTGACAAATAATTCAAAATGGACATGAAATATATAATAGTCTTCTTCGTCCTGATACAAACAATTCTAGCGGTAAGTAAAATATTTGATATGCCATAATTTTCGATGTTGATAGATAATTGTTGTTAATTTTATTGGATTGGTAACCATACGATTTATGTTTGATATAAGTGGAACGAATAAATAAAATATCATATATATATAATATTTTATTTATTTGTTCCACTTATAACAAACCAACAAATTAAACTCAATCAGATGATGAAATTTCAAAAAATTCGAGCTTAAAAAACCGAACAGAAGTAATAGAAGCATGATGTGCGGATAAATAAAAGTATATTTTCTATTTTCTATTATATATCATCTATGGTTAATGTATTTTATGACTTTTCGAGTCGATTATCGTTTGAATTCATAATGGAAAAAAAATTACCCTATGGTCGATTATATAATATTTACGTGTTGAATTCAAAATGAATAAATGGAACATATTTTAACATAAACATTTGACTTTATGTTTAAATAGTATTCGGTTACAAATAGGTTGGTTATATTTTCAGGACTCCAAAAACAACCTCCAAAACTTTAAGTCTGCTGATAATAGTCTTAAAGACTCTGATAGCACATTAATGGCTGTTGGTTCTTTTTCGAAGAATGTAAGTATATCAACAAGACAATTTGATAATGCAAATTTAACCATGAATATTATATATTTATATTATATTATATTTTTGATTAAAAAATCAGAATTTAAAAACTTTCGAAATATTCGATTTGAGAATTGAGCAATGGATTAAAATAGAAAATTTGAAATGCGATAAAACCTATTTTTCTGCTGTACTGTTGGAAGATAAAGTGATGTTGATTGGAGGTTTAAATGATCGTACTGCTGTCGATTCGGTATGTATGGATTAGGATTAATCGTGAATCGAAATATTTATATTAAACAAAAAAAATACTATTTCAGGTACAGAGGTATGATTTGAACACAGGTGTAATGGAAAATCTACCACCAATGAAATATGCAAGAGCTTATCTATCAGCAGTAGAATTCAAAGGACGTGTGTACGCAATTGGTGGATTGGACCGCAGATTTGCTTCCCTTCGTTACGTGGAAATGTAAGTGAATTTTGCACTCAAATTAATTTTCATTAGATAACTCTAAATATCATGACACATAAAGGTGGGACCCTGTGTTAAAAATTTGGAAAGAAGTTACCCCAATGTCGAGTGGGCGTTATAAAGGCGCAGTCGGAGTTTTAGACGAAGAGATTCTTGTTGTTGGAGGATTTGCTGATTTTGATTACCTTTCTGATGTTCAAAGCTACAACCCAGTGACCGACAAGTGGAGAAAACGCGCCTCCATGAACGAGAAACGACAAGAACCTGGGGTATAATTAAAAAAATATATTAAAGATTTGAAAATTTTAGCTGCGATTTAGCTTTTCCTAACATTGAAATTATTTCATTGCAATTCCAAATACTTAGTTCTCATCTCACTTAAAATTGTATTCTTCTTCAGGTGGCTGTTGTCGGGGGATATTTGTATGCTGTGGGTGGACAAACGACCAAAGGCGTTCTTTTGAAAACTGCAGAAAAATATGACCCCAAAACTGACAAATGGTCAATGATCCAGTCGTTGAAAAAAGTTAGAAAAGGAATGGGAGTTGTAAATTTCTCCGAGAAATTAGTGATTGCAGGTTAGTATAATATTTCTTTTTATTCCCGTATTTTATTCGTCATTGTTTTTAGTAAATTATTTTTTATTTATTTTCTTGTTTTAAAAACAAGTAGAAATATGAGATTACTGATATTATTATATTTACAATTTTCAGGTGGTGAATCAGATTTGGAGATACTGCCCACAATGGAAATGTATGATGCTGAAAATGATAACTGGAAATCAATGCCATCTTTAAATGATTCTCGATCTAATTTTAATTTGATCAAAATCCCATGGCGATTGGCAAAAACCATTTTATTGAGAGAAGTTCCAAAATAACTTTATATGAATTCAAACACGTCTCAACAAATTATAGAAATTCTAGTTTATTAAAATACAATTAACAATTTGAAGTGATTTTTTTTGGTGTATCATTATTATTATATTTCCTGATTGCTATAGCACTAATTTTGTACTTTTTTTCAAATCTATCAACTGTACGAATTTTTTTCACTCTAAATGCATATGTTTGTCTGTAGGATATTCTAATTTTTTTGAAAACAAAATATTTTATAGAATGCATACATTAATTATGAATTCGCTTATTAGAAATTACCGGGGCACGTTTTTATTATACAATGATTTTTGGACGTTTTTGTCTGATCATAAAAAAAATTTCTCAGTTTCGCATCGGGCTCCAATAATGTCAAATTTAAATAAATTTAAAAAAAATTAGTCTACCATTATAATGATCCAAAGCTATAATATGATTTAACGCTCATATTTGAATGTGGTCGTCGCTTCTGTTATGTTGTTGTAAAATTATGCTTAATTAAAATTTTGTAATTGTTACAATATATTAAAAAAAATTAACATTTTAAAAATAAAAATGTTTCATTGTGAATATGAAAATGAATATGTATATACATACAGATATAAAATATTTATCATTACATATATGTATTAAATTGTGAAAAAATACATTTGTATTCGTTAAAGGTAAATAAATATATTAAAAAAAATCAAAAATAAAATTTTTCAAATTAATAAAATGAAGAAATTCATATAAATTCAATACAATTTTTTCGAAAAAATAGCACTGAAATATCATAGTACTATTTGAAAATAGTACTTTTTTGATATAGTATCATATTTGACTCGTTTTATAAAACGAATTTTGATTGAAAAATAAATAATTTATACAATTCAAAAACCATAAACAATGTAATGTCTTTTTACAAATTTAAACCTAATCACAGGAAATGTTTTCCGTATCAAACTCGTAAACATCAAATAACCGCATCTCACGCAAATCAACGAGATCAATTCAATGTCCTTTATCCGAAATTGTTATCAAAACATCATCGGATGAAAGCAATCGCTATTTGTGCGTTAGATACAATACGAATATACTCGTCAAAGCACTGACCAAAAAGATAACGTCGAACCACCTGTGATAAAAATTGAATTGTAAATCTCCCAAGACTTGGGTGATAATGATTCTGTACTCCGGAGGCATGTTCATTCGCATCAGCAAAACGCTCGAGCAGAAGTACATACCCATAATTTGGGCGAGTATCAATACGATGATGTTCGACGATCTCGACGACGAAATTTTATAGAAAAACTGTAAAAAAATAAAGAATTATGTATTATGTTATACATTTTTTTAATGTAAAATGAGGAATATTTACTTTGGTGAACGTTAAGAGTAATCCTCGAATGCTGGTTACTACGATACATCCGACGAGGAAAAACGATATGTGCTGAGACCAAAATGATACGTCTATATCGAATCCCATCCAATGGACTGCGATTTCTATTCCTCTCGTAACTGGATCTTTTTTACCGACTCTATCAAACACAATATTGATTGTAGACTGAAATTCAATGAAAAAAATTAATAAATTTACATTTTAATTAAAACAAAATATCAGGGCTGTAAATTCACTTCAAAATTTTCTGACTGACTCCAACATTGACTTTCGACTTACAATTAGAATTAGATTTGACATTGACTCCGACATGAAAGATTTTAATGAGATTTTAATAATGTATCTTTTATTTTAACAGTTTATACAAGATTTAGAAAGCATTCAATTTTATCAATAAAATTAAAGAAAATAATAAAAGGAGTTGAAGTAGATTGATTTTTAACGACTTCGACTTCAGTCACACATTACAATTTTCCATCGGAGTTGCAAAATACTTACTATGAATATTTTCCACATGCAGTACAACGAAAAAAAATATCCTAGGCAATTGAAATATTTCCCTTGCAAAGTCGCCGACCACTGAATTCTGTTCATCATACAGCGAGCGCTGTGTACTTCGAGAAAAAGTTGACGCTGAAGTTCTTCTAAGCCGCCGATTTCGCTTTTAAGCTGTTCGATATCTTAAATACAACACAATATTAAAACGCGTGATATTTCAAATAAGCATTGATTAAAAAGACATAAACTTACTTTCAGTTTGTTCATATTGACTCGAAAACGATTTGAAATTGACTATGAAAGAATTCCAAAGGCTTCTTCCACCAGCTTTCGCTTGAGCATCGGCGTTTTGTAAATATTGTTGACGTCCACCGATTTCGCGAGCTTGGGCAATCGCTATACGCTTCTTTTTAACTAATATCATGTCTAGCGTTTGCAAAAGTTTTTTTTCAATGAGTTGTATATCTGAATGCGTAACTGGTCTGAAAATTTGAAAATTTGATTTATTTTGAGTGTTTCAAATAATTTTTTTAATGATTTTTTAATAAAAACCTGATGAATATCGTCATAGAAGTGTATGGATAATTCACAGCACCGAATCCTGATAGGATCGCCATTACTGTGACTCCGATTACGCCCACCCTCGATACACCTTGTTCTATTGAAAATATACCCTGGAAATTTCGGAAAAGTAAAATATGAAAAATATATAAATATATGAAAATTGATCTAACCTGTTTTGGACTTAATATGGGGAAAGGATTTCCGATTTTCCAGAAAAAATATAAATAAATGAACCATATGAGTAACGTCATTGGTCGTATGAAATTAGGATGAACTAAAAATTGAAAGAAACATATTATTTTATTTTATTATTATAAATTATAAATTAATATATTTATATGTCACAGTTCAAGTACACATTGTTTGGTATGGGTTAGGTAAGGTTAATTTGGGTTAAGTTTTTCCGAAATTTAGTTTGTTTTAAAGTTTTGAGTTAGTTAGGTTAGGTTGGATCAAATATGCATGGACTAATAATATACATCTTAGTATATTTAGATCAGTTATAAATACACATAGTTAAGTTTGGGTTGGGTTAGGATTTTTCAGCAATTTCATTTGTTTTGATCGAAGTTTTGGATTGGGTTAAGTTAGATTAGGATGGATTGGGTCAAATATACAAGATCTGCGACATATATAAAAAGTAAAGTATTAAAAGATTACCGTAACGAATTTGACTTATGCAAAAGTAACCGATATAAAATGGAATGACGGCTATGACCATAAATAGCATAAGATACAAGCCTAAATTCCAATGAAAGTATCGAGAACTGTAAAAATAAATTTAAAAACGCATAATTTTTTCAATTTTCAAATATTATAAGCCGTTTCCAAGTACAAACCTTGAATCTAAGTACCCGATGATTTCGAAAATGATCAATTCAAACATAGTACAACTAAGGGCAAAAGTGATGGAAAATATCAACTGAACTAAGAGATGATGGACTTCATAGTCTCGGAATAATTGTTTGACGAAAAACACCCATCCTCCCAGAAAGAAAAATATCTGAAAAAAAATCATGAATCAATATCGAAAATTTCCGCATTTAAACGATCATTTTTGCAAAATTCAATACTTGAGATATCAAAATGATTAACGTGTCGATTAAAAACCCCATTTTGACAATTTTATTCCATAATTTGGCAAATTTTTATAGGTTGTATTATAACACCGGCAAAACTGTCACTTTGACATTTGATTTTTTCACGTGTACATTTTGGCTTAAACACTACAAATATTTTTTTAGATGGAAATAATTAAATCTTTCAATTGCTCAGTTTTTAAGATTCCCAGACGTTTGTCCAAACAACAATAGCACGTGCAATTCTGGCACTTACCAAAAGTAGCACACACGACACGTTTTAGGACAATCGGAGGAGCATATGATTGGAGGATTGGGAGGTCGGTACGCTTCATGGGTAATGAGCGACACTCAGAGGCAATAAGCGATTTTTACCCTAATGTCAATATGTACCAGTGTTATGTATGCTATTGTCGTTTGTCAAATCTCTGGAGACCTCAAAAAACTTCAATATTATGTTTTTTATAAATAAACACTTCAAATGAAATTATAATTGTAACTATTTATATGGAAGAAGTTTAAATTAACTTTTAATTAATTCTTATCTGTGAAAAATATGTTTATTGCATTATTTTCAAGATATATTATTTTTGAAGTATAGGACATTCAATGTGTTATTATTACAAACGTCAAATTTTCATCGTTTTAGGTTATGTAAACTGTCAAGCATGAAACACAACTTGTTTCATGAAAATATCGATATTTTCAACTGAAAAGACTTTCAACAATAATGTACTGTTTAAGAAAACTTATCAAAACCCAAAAATACAATAACTGTCGTTACAGATTAATTATTAAATCAGATACACATTGCAAAACAGACACAATCACTAGTGAACCTAAATTCAAAAAATTAGACGACAAATATTCTCGGGAAGACGTTGAAGATCCTCTCCAAAGACCATGGGACACGAGTGATCGGTTCAAATTTCTAATCGATAAAAACAACCCTGAATTAAATGCATCGGAACCTTCAAAAGTTTTCAGCATCGCTTTACCTCCTCCGAACGTTACCGGGTCTTTACATTTAGGTCATGCTTTGACTACTACTTTACAAGATGTTCTCTGTCGTTTTAATCGTTTAAACGGCACAAATGTATGTTGGATTCCGGGTTTCGATCATGCTGGAATCGCTACTCAGGTCGTCGTAGAAAAACACCTATCCAAGAAAAATATAACTCGACAACAGTTAGGATACGATAAATTTTGCAAAGAAGTATGGAAATGGAAAGAAAGAAACGAAGATAACATTAAAAGGCAACTCAAATCTCTCGGAGCTTCTTTGGATTGGTCTAAAGAAGTTTTCACGATGGACAAAAATCAAACGATAGCTGTTAAAGAAGCCTTTATACGTTTATTCGACGAAGGCTTGATTTATAGATCGAATAACCTCGTCAATTGGAGTTGCACTTTGAAATCGAGTATATCCGATATCGAGGTCGATACTCTTGAGATTTCAGAACCTACGAACATTTCTGTGCCGGGATATGAAAAAAATGTACAATTCGGTTGGATATACGAAATAGCTTATAAAGTATTGAATAGTTCTGAAGAAATTGTTATAGCTACGACTCGTCCTGAGACGTTGTTAGGTGACGTAGCCGTAGCTGTACATCCAAACGATGAAAGACATTCGCAAATGATAGGAAAATATTTACATCATCCTTTTAGCAATAGAAGTATTCCCGTAATAGCCGATGAATCCGTCGATATGAAATTCGGTACGGGAGCGCTTAAAATCACTCCGGCCCATGACAAAAATGATTATGCGTTGGCGAAAAAACATAAATTAGAAATGTTACAAGTGATCAACGATGTGGGAAATATCGACGATGGAAATTCAATGTTTTCCGGAATGCACAGATATAAAGCGAGGGACGTTATGTTAGACGAATTGAAAAATTTGAGATTGTTACGAAACATCAAAGAGCACAAAATGTCGATTCCGATATGCAGTAGAAGCGGTGATGTAGTAGAACAACTTCTTCATGCACAGTGGTATTTGAATTGTAATGATATGAACAGAGATGCTTTAGAGTATGTGAAAAACGGTACGTTGAAGTTGATTCCGGACAATTACGAACGTGTTTGGGCGGATTGGTTAGAAAAAAATATGGATTGGTGCATTTCGAGGCAGTTGTGGTGGGGACATAGAATTCCGGCTTATAAATGTTGTACTACAAAAAATACAGGTAATATTACAATGATAAAATTGTATCCAGACATATACCTTCTGGATTAATACCCCCTGGACATAAACTCCCTAACGAAAACTCTGTGGATATTAACCCCCCATGATAATTAACCTCCGTCGTGGATAAAAATAAGTATTTTATATAAACTCAGTATTTATTATAAAAATTGATCTATATAAATAAAAATGAATCGTGGCGGATATTTTGTCTGAGTTAATCTCAAAAACCGTTTGACCGATTTGTGTATTTATTTTTTATTTGTTTGATTTAATTAAGGGGTGGTTTATGATGAAAAATAATAGGGAAATTCCTAAAGAAAAGCTAAAAATTACGAAAAATGACAGTACACTCCACAATCCGCCTGACAGTCGTGTTGTGAAGATTGCATACAATGAGGGGCATTTTGTTTTCAATGTGTTTTTGAAATACAAAATAATTAAATTAAATAATTTGACAACAATGCAACAATTTTCGAAATTGTTGCATTGCAAAGCATGTTGCAATGCAAAGCATTGTTGCATGCAAAGAATCGGGAACCCAAGCAATGCCCGGAACTACGGAATTACCGCTAGTTTTTAAATAAAATAATATCAGTCAGCAAAATACAGATTCTTTAAAATATCAAAAATATTATAATAAATCTTAGCAAGGTTCATATATTAAGATACATTGCCATAATACTATCATTAATTCGTAGATTTAATATTAATTTTTTTTATTATTATAAGATGGCTGGAAATAACTTTTTTTTTTACGACTGCCCGTTGTATGTTGCCATATAAATTAGTTGTTATTTATTTATTACTGTTTTTAATTAATTTTTACCATAGCAGGGGGTTAATTGTTAAGGAGGTTTTGTACAGGAGGTTCATGTACAAAGGCTATGTGTCCAGAGAATAAATGTCCTAAAACCCAATAAAACATGAAATATAAAAAAAAAAACATTTTACTTTGTTTTCAGATAACACAATTTGGGTAGCAGCCCGAAACGAAGAAGAGGCTAAAGTAAAAGCTAGCAAAACCTTGAAAGAAAATTCATCTGAAATTATCTGCACTCAAGATAACGACGTATTAGATACTTGGTTTTCATCGGCGATTTATCCATTTTCGTCACACGGCTGGCCAAATCCGAGCGAACAATTAAAACAATTATATCCTTTAAGCATGATGATAACCGGACATGACATCACGTTCTTTTGGGTGTCTCGAATGGTGATGCTCGGTGCGAAGTTAACAGGAAAACTTCCATTTTCCAAAGTTCTTCTCCACGGCGTCATATCCGATAACAACAGAGTGAAAATGTCCAAAAGTAAAGGGAATGTCATCGAACCCGAATACGTCATAAACGGGATTTCATTAAACGATTTGAAAACTAAGGCAGAAATTTCCAACGCCGAAGGTATATTATCGGACAAAGAATTGGGCATTACGTTGAAAGAGCAAAAACATAAATATCCTCAAGGTATTCCTGCATGTGGTACTGACGCTTTACGATTCACACTCTGCAATCGAAACGCGAAAAGTTCTTATATTCAATTCGATGTCGATGATTGTCATCGTAATTATTTATTTTGTAATAAGATTTGGCAGAGTTTGAAGTTCTCACAAATTCTTACAGATATGGTTAGTGATCAAGCATTGAATTCTTATGAAAATATAAACACGGAATACATAGATGTTTGGTTATTGAGTCGATTATCGACGATGGTACAAACTGTATATGAAGCGTTAGAAAATTATGATTTTCACATCGCAACTATGGCTTTGAAGCAATTCTTATATTTCGAATTGTGTGACACTTATATAGAATGTACAAAGAAAGATATGAGGCCCGTATTCGACGAAAACAAAACGGCTACTCATTCTCATGTTCTTAGCGTTAGTTTTAGTACAGCCTTAAGATTATTATCACCGTTTATGCCGTATTTATCCGAGAAATTAATTAACCACATACCGGTTGAAAATAATTATTTTTTCAATTATAAAGATTCCGTGGATAATTTGATGATTCATGATAAAAAGACACTTTTATCGTGGAAAAATGAAGAAATCGAAAAAGAATTTGAAACCGTTCTCAAATTAGTGTCGTGTATCCGGCAAATAAAAATATTTTATGATATTCCAAAGAAAGTTAAACCCGATATATATATTATGAGTTCTTTTTCTGAACGGAACGAAGCTGCTATTAAACATTGTGGTATTATAAATTATCTTTCAGCATCGGAAAATTTGCATATATTAAACAAAAAGACCGAAATAGATCTGAAAATATGGTCGTATACGGCTGATAATATGATGAAAATTTATGTTAAATTGCCGGATTTACTTGATGAAGATGTACATTACAAAGCTGGTAGAAAAAGACATGAGAAAAGAATAAGTCAAGTGCAAAAGAATTTAGACAGGTTAGAAAAGACGGTGCGAAATCCCAGTTTTAAATATGCACCGATTGACATGCAAGTATCGATAAACACAAAAATTTCAGCTTTGAAAGATAAATTGAAAAGCATGAGTTCCGGAATCAGTGTCGATTAATTTTAATAAATTGTTGATATTGTTGTTGAAATAACTTTATTAAATACATTTTAGTTAACATATTTTGTTTTACTTTATTATTACAATTACAAGTGTATGATATGTTTATGAATAATCTCTCCTAAGAATACTAGAAAAGCAAAAATATACAAAACAACCATTAACAAATATATATTAGAAAAGAAATTAAGTGTTAAATATTCATTATTTGATTCTTGCAAATTTAAAAATGCCACTCTTTGATGTTTATCGATGAACTTCGCTATAATTCCAAAGTCAAAAAACGATGTGATTTTCTTGGCGACTTCCGAAGAAAATTTATTGTTCTTATCAGAATAAATATGTACAGGATAATTTGTGACTTTTTGACGCATGAAATAAAATGATTTCGGTCGATATTCTTTCAATATTCTATTAGATAGGCTATAATCTAATAATAAAGCGTAAGGCTGTTCGCTTTTGATTATCTGACCAACGTATTCGAAATAAGACATATTCGTATTATGCGAAAAGAACGTTTCACAATTAGAAGTTAACATTTCAATTTCAGTGAAAGCTAATTGTGCATAATTATCGGAAAAAGCCAATTTCGACAAGTCACTTTTTAACAATTCTTCTTTAGAAGTTATTTCTTGGGGTTTCGTAAGAATGTTTAACATTTTGCAATAATAAAACGTTATTAAAAACGATGAAGTTATCGATAAAGATAATATGACGATTCTGCTCGTGGTAGTTTTGGGTCGTTTCGGAATCGAAACCGATAAAATAACAAAACAAAACAGCATCATTATATCCATGAGTTTTGTGAAAGTTTTATATTTGAATTTACTCGACAAAATATAGCAAATTAACATAGTCATTATAAAAAACAAGATTATGAAATTGCTAATCCAAACAAAGTTCAACAAAACATCTATTTTGCGCGAAGAATTGACAATCAACCAAACGATGCTTTCAGACGTTAAAAATATGAAACCTGAAAGAACTCTTTTGCGGTTATATTCTTTACCAATAAGTTTTTCACAGTTATATTTTTTTCCAGTCAACCAATAATTGTCGTTGAATATAAAATTATTCTGTAATTTATGATTCTTCATAACTTTTGATACTTTTCCATTTTCATAAGCATACAATTTCAACGCATCATTATAAGATATAACTCTAATCTTCATATTGAAAGCCGTAGATATTTCAGAAAATATTCTATATACATAATGAGATTTTATAAACTCGACCTGCATCATCCATGTATCTTTCGATAAAGTGTGCAGCAAAAATATTATATTCAACTTGCAATCTCTCATTACAGATATATCAGTCAACGTCTCATTTCTTACAAAATCAGCATTTCCGATTTCAAATTGTTCTATATACTTTAGTTTTACAGAATCAGAACAATATGATATGTCGTAAAAGAACTTACTTATGATATTCTTATAACGTTTAACGAGTATTATTCTTGCTTGGATTTTAATGAACAATTTAGCATCACCTTGCAATACGACAATATGGTTTTTATTATCAAAATGAGGAATTGATATAATATTTGTAGTATTGTCGACTAAGATTAATACATCTGAATATTTTAATATATCTGGATTCAGTCTGGCTTTTATTAAACTTTTTAAATCATATATGTAATGTTGTTTTCGAAAATCGAATGATAAATCTTTAGTATATTGGATTTTTTTACTCTCCGTTTTGCAGAGTATTATTAAAACTTGATTTCTCGGACTATCATTTAAAATTTGGTTTAAGATACGTTCTTCGTCTGGATAATTTGAAATCAAATTCGACGAGTTCATTTTGATCAATAAAACGATAAAAATAAATTTTAAATACTTAAACATTTCGAATAGTCGTGAAAGATATTGCACGGAAGGACAATGGAAAATGTATGAATTTCAATTTAATCATGAAATGTAATCACTCAGTGGTATGAATCGAATTGCAATTTCAATAGATTGAAACGAAGGAAATTTTCAAAGTATATTTTAATATTCAATATACAGGCATATCATTAAAATTATACTAATAACATATCCATCATTCAAACTTCAAGTAATAATGTTATAAAGATCGTGAAAAATTAAATTTATTCCATCGACATTAACAATTATAAAATATGCAGACTAGAAATTGTCTGTAAATTAAATCAGCGTGACGGAAAATTACGTCTTAATCGAAAATAATCTGTAACAATTGTTATATTTCTATTTTATAAAAATATTTATTCGTAGAAGACCACAGCAGTTAAATTAAAATTAAAAATCATTATTGAAATATTAATCAGTTTTCGAGCCTTTTATTTAATCATATTCCTAATTTTAATTGTTCAAAAAGCTTAGTCAAATTTTTTCATATTTAGACAAAAATTTCTCACATAATTTTAAAAAGTAGTTGCTAAAATAAAGCAGTTTATTTTATTTTATAAAATTAATATAAAATGCATTTGAAAAATAACTTTCGTATCGATATCACAATTCCTACAAATAATAATAAAACGACTATTTATAAAAAATCTGTTTTTGTGTTAAGTCATCTTCGGCAAACGTAATAAACGGATGTGTATTCTTATGTCTAATCATTTGAACTTGAGAATTAAATGGTCGCCCACACACATCACAGGTATACTGCAGTCGGTTCGTAGCCTCCAACGATCGCGAAACTGCAGGTTCTTTAATTTCCGGAGGTCTAACGCCGCGGCAATGCAATCTCCTATGTTGTGAAAGGCTTTTTGTATTGTGAGATGCAAAGTCGCAACGGTTGCATTTATATTTGCCCTAAAAAAACAATGTTGATTAATCGCAATTGAATAATAAAGGTAACACAAATGTTTGCTATCGGAATATTCATAGAATAAATGAAAGTTGCTTTCTACACTTTAACTCCCCATAGTTTTCAACTCGCATAATTTCCACCTTATATAGAGATTTTAGATCAATTATTCGTTTATAGATTTCTCAAAATTCAAAGCATTAGTATTCACCCCCGAAAGTTGCTTTCCACAATTTTCCCCTTATATAGAGACCTTACAATTAGATCTTTTTTCAATCAATCATTCTTTAAAATTCATTTATAATTTCTCAAAATTCTTAGCATGAATATTCACCCCCGAAAGTTGCTTTCCACAATTTCTTTCCCCATGATTTTCACCTTATATAGAGATCTTACAATTAGATTTTTTTTCAATCAATCATTTTCTACAATTTATTTATAATTTCTCGAAATTCATAACATTAATATTCCCACCCGAAAGTTGCTTCCCACAATTTCCCTACACATGATTTTCACCTTATATAGAAATCTTAGATCTTTTTCTGACCAATCATTCTCTAAAATTCATTTATAGATTTTGTTCATAGATCGATTTCACAAAATTTCGAATAGCAAATTGTCTAACGTCAGTGTCATGAAATGATTCTGGTAAGTGAAAACCTTGGGGGTGAAAAGTATGAGGGTCTATTGTTATTTATTTTCAACAATTTTTTCTATGAATTTTCTGGTATCGAACATTCGTGGAACCAAAAAAATATGTAATCTATAAAAAATTTAATACCATATATTTTATATGAGATTTTTCATGTTCTTTCAGTGCTTGAACGGTCGGAAAACAGTAGTGGCAAATTCTACAAATATGCGCAACCTGCGCTAAGCCACCAGCTTTCCCGTGGGTTAAGGCAACGTGGAGTTTCATCGCCGAAGCGTTTTCTAATAACATCGGACAAAACCCGCATTTCATCCTGATTTTTGTAAGATTTGACGGTGGTGTATCAGAAACGGCTTTGCTCGCAGCAATTTTGGCCGCTTGTTTTTTTCTGTGATCCAGAAGGGTGTGTTTTCTTCGGTGCATCAAAAACGCCTTACGATGCACAAACGTTCTGCCACATACGTTACAAGCGAATACTTTCATAGCAGCCCCGACGTGTTTTTGCTTATTGTGAGCGTCCAGATCTGTCTTGATGCGAAACGTATTAGGACATGAATCGCACATAAATCCTCCATGAGTTTTGAAGCACTCGATTAAACTTTTTCTACTTTCGAACGAACTGCCACACCAACAATTACAAGTGTTTTTTGGTACTCCATTTCGGGGTTCTTCGAGTTGAGGTTTTGCATCGTCATCGGACTTGATCTGAGAATGTAATGTGTTCGATCTCGTGAAAGGTAAATCGATGTTGATCGGAACAGGTTTGGAAGGAGGAGTGGAGGCTGTTACATTGTGGCTTTCTTCATGTTTTTTGAACGGTTTCACGTATTTGAAAACTTTAGAACATATTCGACATTGCATCGGGGGTAACGAAGATACACTATTAGTATTATATTCAGGTTTTGTATTGTTAGTCTTTTCTATGATTTTCTTCTTGTTGCTTTTTTGCTCAACGACCTTTACAATTTTTACAGCTCGAGGCACCAATAAATCATTTTCATCCACATCTTCACATTCATTTTCAGACAAATTTATAACATTTTCAGATCCTGGTTCTGTTTCCTTGTTAGTAGATTCATTAAAATCTAAATAATCATTTTCGACCGTTTCGTTTTCTTCTTTGATTTCAGGAGTAATAATATTATCAGTGCATTTATCGATATCGGGTGTGATATCGTCGAGTGCATTATCTGTCGAGAAAGATGTTACCGTATTATCGATTCCGTTAGAATCGTCAAAATCCTCTTCTTCAGTATTCTTGTCGTAAGAAATACATTCGAATTCGCATTTGATATTTGTGACCTGAACTTCGAAATCTCTTGAAGAAAATCCCTGAAAGATAATAATAAATTATTAAACCAACAGTTTGAATAGAAAATAAGTTTTAGAAAATGAAGATTAAAACCGTTTAGAACTAAGGTTACGGACACAATGAGGAATCATGTATCTGTAATTAGAAAAACGTAAAAATTAAGGTTTTAAAATATGATAATCTTTCAGAAAAGGTGTAATACATTAGCTGCTTATTATAGCTTATATATATCACACTCTTTCCGCAAAGTTATAATCTTTAGAAACCATAATTTTTACGTTATTCTGAAAAATTATCGACTAAAGGCACATGGTCCACCATTGGTGTCGTTTATGTAATCATTTTTTCTCATCACTATAAAATTATAAAGAAAAAACCCTCAGAGTTCAAATACTAAAAACCATTGTGTTATTTAAGATGCTAATAACTCACATCATATTCACTTTTGACACAGGTGATAACAGGCAAACATATATCTTGAGATCTGTCGTCGTTAGAAGCATCGTCCATAATCAGTTCTTGTTTTACCATGATGCCGTTCGATAAGTTTTCGCTGTTGAAATTAATGATCATGAATTATTACGTAAGTAGCCAAAAAAAATTGTGTAAAAATAACCTAACCTGTGATCAGTTTTCGGATTCTTCTGCGCCAAATCGTCCGAATCATTTTGGAAGTCATCCTAAAACGAAAAATTTATATATGACAATTTGAAAAAGTGAATAATCTTGATAAAAACATAGAAAAGAAGGTTAAAATTTTAGGTTAATGTTGATAGAAGGATAAAGATCGAAAAGGTATATTTGACTATGCCATGCTCCACCACCCGACTTAAAACATACTCACTTTCGTTAGAAGATATATTTATATATAAACTTGAATATGGATATAATTATTTTGAAAACGATTATTTAAGTCAATGTCATGAAATAAATACTCGATAATTTATATAATAATTATATTCAATTAGTTATTTACATTAACAAATATATAAAAATAAATACAATCTATTAAAAAAACTATCGAAGCAAAATATATCTGAATATACATATTTGCCGTTAGATCACATTTCAGTCTTAAGTTTAGCTACATAAAGAAGCTACACATGTTCGAACGCTGCAATATGATTTTTTCTTTTTGTACTATTGATATTGATTCAAACACCGTCGATTTTTTTATATCTGAAACAATTCAGCAGGATTCGATCATGCGTAGCTCCTTTAACAGATCATCGAACATTTGTGATACGATTACATCCCAGATTCCATATTGTAGCTCGGCGGCCACACCGACGACTCCGAATTACTAGCATTTATGTCGTTTCGGCTTTGAAGATCCTATTGAAAAAAATATACAAATCGATAAAATAATAACAAAACCATAATCAAGTATCTTCATGAAGAATTTCATAATTACTTGTAACAAATGTTGATCGATAAGGTGCTGCCTTTCGAGGTAAGCGATTTCGATTCGGGTGTCTTTTTCGTCCAAATTTGGATATTCTTCTTCCTTGACGTCATCTTTAGTTTGTCTACGCTTTTGATTGTTTTTCAACCGGTTCAATCGGTACTCGCGCTGTTGGGGAGTCTCGTTTTCGAGCTTCTTCTTTTGGTAGTCTCGCAGTTTGTTCAAGCGCTTCTCGCGGCGTTCCGGCGTCTCGTTCACGTTCTTCTTCTTTTGAGATATCCTCCCTTTCATCAGGCGTAGCTCGCGCTCCTCCGGTGTTTCGTTTGTCAGCCGCTGCCTGTAGTAAGTTTTCAACCGGTTGAGCCTCCGTTCTCTCTGTTCGGGGGTCTCGTTTTGGATGTATTTCATGTTTTTGATTTTGGCCTTCTCCAGGCGGGCGGCTCGCTCTTCGGCAGACTCGTTTCTCCGTTTCCTCTTATGGCTGTCGCACATTTTCTTCAAGCGGTGCTGCCTCTCCTCGGGAGTCTCTTTGGTCCGTCGCTTCAGATAATTAATCTTTTGTCTGACCAGTCGGCTTCGGCGCTGCTCTTCGCTTTCGGGTTCCCTCCGAGGCATCGCGATCGCAACGGCCACTTTTACTTTTGCACGGTCGCACGCGAGAAAAGTTTCTCTCCCTCAACGCAGAATCCCGCTGCAACGAACCCCTGAAAGTTGCAGCGCATGAAAATGTTGAGATCTGCCAAATTTCAACTAAATCTATTTAAATATAGCAGCAGAGTGACGCGAAAAATTAAAAATTCCAAATTAATAACATTGGTTGATTTTGTATGATCAAAGTTATTAATGTAATAATAATAAATAATATCAGTATTTGCAACTCGCACGGAATAATCGCACTTATAGCAGCGTGCGTTAAGGTACAGATCGCCGTTTAGGGTGATATTTTTTTTACCGAATACATATTGTTTATTTCCATGCATATTTACTGAACGTTTTTCGACAGGAATTCAATCAGTTTGTATCCCCTGCGTGGAATTAGACATGAATGAATGGTGATATGCGTTAAGTCGGCGTGAAGCAGGAACGTGCACACGTCACGAGGGTTCGAGGATACGGATACGGAGACGGAGACGGAGACGAAGGGTCGGGAGGAGTTGTGATTGAGACGAAACGAACAGTCTCCGACCTGCAGCATCACACCAGGAACGATAGCCAGAGACGAAAGAACAACACACAAATCGCCAATTCTCTGCAGAAACATCAAATTCTGTCTCTACTCTGTCTTTCTCTATATGCAGATGGATCTACATATTGTATTTCTGATGTCCGATCCGAAGCCGAACATCATTACTCAACATATTATTATAGTACTTATACAATGAAACTTTTAAGAATATTTTTCTGTAAACAGATTTCCAAAAAAATATACGTTTTCTTAATACAATTATGAACCTTTTGAACATTAATTTTAAATACGTTTTTGTTGTATCAATATATAAATGGACGGCGTCAGAAAGGACACTATATTTGAGATCTTTGCTTAGTACTTTGGATTGGTTCTTTTGTATGTTTACCGGAATTTTCATTCGTATAATTTCGAACAGAAGAATTTCAGAATTTTTCATTCATCATATTAAAATTTCATTATTATATAAGTAAATTGGACTTATAAAATCAAAATATGTTCTTTTATAACATAAATTAGCGTCAGGTGTGCTAGAGATGGTGTGCGCTAGCGTCATATTTTCTAGTGCTTATGTTTTGATACTTTTAAGAATATTTTTCTGTACAAAATTTTTTAAAAAATATACATTTTTGATATACAATTATAATCCTTTTGAACATTTATTTTAAATAAGTTTTTGTTGTATCAATTCCTTAAAAATTTAACCCTAATATTATTTTTTTTCGAAATTATTCATTTCGCATTTGAAAGAAATTTTCAGTTTTACCAATAAAAATCCAATAAAACTGAACAAATAAAAAAAAAATATATTTTATCAGTTACTTAAAATAAACCTTCGAATAAATATAACTATGTTTTGCTGAATTTTGGACTAACAAGATAAGATAAATCGTCAATCGAACTGCAAACGTTCACAGTGTTCAATTCATATCTGCGATTAACAGAAGGACTTTATAATACTAATTTAAACATATTAAATTTATCAATTCGTGAGTATTAATATTGACAATATAATATTTCATGATTTACAATAAACAAAAACGAAACATTGTCAAAATTAAAAAAAAAAAACAACAAAAATTCTAAAATAAATTATACCATTTATACCTCATAATCAAAATAAACACAAAACGAGCTTCATCATAATAAAACCACGAGTTTTATGCAAACACAATATTTATATGATAGGTCATAATTTGAATGTTTATGACCTGAATGAGGTTAATTATTAAAAGTAGCCGGCCCGGCTGTCAAAAGTGACGTTTGCTGGAGCAAATCAATAATTCTGCATGTGGAATATTCGTTGTTACACATTTAATGTATACGAAAAAGTTTACCGAAAACCATTGAACTATCAAAAAAGGTAATGTTCAAATACAAAATGGCATCAATTTACAGTTATCTAATACGTTATTTTTATGAAGAACATAGTTTTTTTGGTGCTATTATGTGAAGCACTATTATTAGAACATTCATCATAGAAATTCGTAGATATCTCTCTTATATTTTGTGCACATTTGTAGAAAATGTAAATATATTTAGTTTCACCGTATTTGCAAACGTGTCGTGAACTTTGCACAATTTCGACTAGTGTTTTTTTGTTGACGGTTTTTTGTGATATTATGTAAGTCGGTTTTCTTCAAAGTGTTCAAATATGATTTTACAACTGTTGTAAACGTTATGATTATATTATATTTGACAATTATATGTACCGTATTTTAGGACCGTAAACTGTATTATGTTTAATTTTGTTAAACGATCTTTAAATGTATAGTTTTCTTATAATTTTCTATTATATTTTGCAGTTTATTCTTCGAAATTAGAAGACTGATCACTTCGTCATCAAAATGATGCGACCAAACAATATGACACATGGGGTTAATTGTAAGTGATCCCTTTTGTTTGATTTACACATTTTTCATCATCACTATAATTTTTTATAACTGCGTACAGAATTTTTCAATTTTATGATCTATTATAAAGTTTTTATTTACTAAAAACTTAACCAACATCAATCCAATTGCAGTTGTGATAAGACATATTTCCGATTCTAAAGTTAATCACAAATGCTTACTTTGTAAATCTTTTCGTATCAAAATATTTTCACATTACTTAATAAATGATATTAATCTTTTTATCGTTATACAATACGATTTATCTATAGATTATTCGATTCCAAAAATAGTTATTACTGTTTTGGATAGTTTGGTACTACTTATTGGCAGATTTGATTTCCGAGAGGCTCGCCAGAACGTGGCGTTTCGCCATAGGTTGCAGTAATTGCAAACCTTTTAGTGTTTCAAGTAAAATAAATTATTATTTAAATTTATAATAATTGATCGTAAAAAGTCAAGAATCGTTTTAAGAAAAGTTGTCCAAGACTATCAATCAATTTAATATAAATTTTTATATAAAAAATTAGGAGAACTGAGAAATTATTTGATTTATAGTGAAAGTTGTATGTTAATTTTATTGCTTTGATTTTTTTAATTTCACCACAAAAAGTCAAGAATCGTTTTGGGTTAAAGCTTTGTTTAATTTTTAAAACAAAATTTTTGTAATCGAAAAATTCAAATGCATATGCCGCATTAACATCACGGAAAAGCCCCTAAAAGGTTCTATTGTATTTTTGAAAAATTATTATTTTGAAAAATTATTATAATTTTTCTATACCAATTCAATAGATCTCTGATCATGGAAATTGCATCACTTTCTGAAAAAAGGGAATTTGCTTCAGTTTCATAAAATAAAAGGTTCAAGTAATCTGAACTCACATGTACCGTTGACGTCACAGCCTTCCTTCAACATATGTTCTAAAAAACTGGACGTTATTGGCGACATATCAATCTGCGATCTGTTGCTCCACTTACTCAGTGCTCCTTTTGATCCGCCTACTTCATGCTTCTTCTGCTCCGCCTACTCCTTGATCCTTCTGCTCCGCCTACTCCGTGCTCCTTCTGCTCCAACCTAAAGCTCTGATGATAAAAAAGTAAGTTAAAAAGGTTCAAGTAACTTGAATTCCTCACAAGCACCGTTGACGTCACCACCTTCCTTCGACATATGTTCTGAATACCTGCTCGTTATTGACGACGTACCAATCTGCGACACAATTTGCAACCCGTTGCTCCACCTATTCTGTGCTACTTCTGCTTCACCCCAAAGCTCCGTTGATAACAAAATAAGACAAAAAGGTTCAAGTAACCTGAACTCCTCACAGGTACCGTTGACGTCTCAGCCTTCCTTCAACAGATGTTCTGAAAAACTGCACGTTATTGACAACTTACCAATCCATGACAAAATTTGCAACCCGTTGCTCCGCCTACTCCGTGTTCCTTTTAGTCTGCCTACTCCGTGCTCCTTTTGCTCCGTGCTCCTTTTGCTCCGCCTACTCCGCCCCAAAGCTCCTATGATAACAAAACAAGTTAAAAATGTTTAAGTAACCTGAACTCCTCACATGCACTGTTGACGTCACCACCTTCCTTCGACATATGTTCTGAAAAACTGCACGTTATTGACGACGTACCAATCCGCGACACAATTTGCAACCCGTTGCTCCGCCTACTCCGTGCTCCTTCTGCTCCGCCTACTCCGTGCTCCTTCTGCTCCGCCTACTCCGTGCTCCTTCTGCTCCGCCCCAAAGCTCCGTTAATATCAAAATTAGACAAAAAGGTTGAAGTAATCTGAACTCACACGCACCGTTGTCGTCACCACCTTCCTTCGACATATGTTCTGAAAAACTGCACGTTATTGACGACTTACCAATTTGCAATTCTTGACGCACACACGTAACGTTGTCGTCGGTGGCCAGTGGATGCCAGTGTTGTCGGTGCAATCGCTTTGGGCGCACGCGTTTTCGGTTTCTGCTTTATGTTACAATTTTTTCCGGCGAGAGATCCGATTTTGTGCATCGTGTCGAAAAGTTAGACGATTCGGTCGATTAGTGTGATTAGTTGTTTTTGATTTCGTTCGGAGTTCCTCGACTTATTTCGGATAACGGAAATTACTTCGTTCCATCGCGTTGCAAATTCCCAGGAATTTCAAAATCGCAGCCATGACTGAAAAACCACAGCCCCCGAAGACAGCATACATGCTGTGGCTGGACAGCGCCCGCGAACAGATTATGTCCGAAAATCCCGGTTTAAAAGTAGTCGAGATCGCCAAAAAAGGCGGCGATATGTGGAGAGACATGAAAGACAAGTCTGTTTGGGAAGACAAAGCTGCCAAAGCAAAGGAACAATATATCAAGGATTTGGAAGCCTTCAACGCGAACGGAGGTGGTGGCGAATCAATTCAGTTCACTATGTACAATAATCCCCCCTATAACGTCTGCGATGTCCCCCATATAAAGTCATTTTTTTCAAATGCGTTGAAATTTAAAAAATTTTTTTTTTCAAATGTATTTGAAAAAAACAATTAACTCGCAAAAATATTCAAAAAAAAAAATGAAAATATTTCATTTATTGATTTCCTAAACACCCCCCTATAACGTCGGACCTATCTTGACGTTATAGGGGGGTTTGCTGTATTTTCCTTTTATTGTTATTGTAAGTGTAGAATTTTTGACATTTTATGGATAACTGTATTACTTTCATTCACTTAAGCGAACTTTTTTTCGTAAATGTAGATATATTTGAAAATTTTCGAACAGAAATTAATTCGTTTGTATTAATTTCATTCATTCCATTGCATTTTTTTCGTGAGTGTAGGTTCTTTGACATTTTATGGATAGCATAATTTACTTCATTTGTATTACTACTTTTATTTACTCTTGTGCACTTTTTTTCGTGAACGTAAAGTTCTTTGACATATTTCGGAGAACAAAAATCACTTCATTTGTATAAATTAATTCACTCCATTGTATTTTTTTCGTATGTGTAGAGTTCTTTGACATTTTTTGGATGACAGAAATTACTTTATTTATATTTCTTTCATTCACTTAAAGATATATTTTTTCGTAAATGTAGAATTCTTTAAAAAAAATTTGCACAAAGATTCAAATTAATATAAGTAGATGATTTGAAGTACTTTTCGACTCCCGTATATCAAATTCTTTGAAAATTTTCATCAATCAAAATCAAATTTGTCTTCAAAATTTTCAATAACAATATTTGAGTATGTACCGGTTTTATGGCAACGTTACACTTTCACTTTTGATAAATAAAAATATTCGTTCGATCAACGCGTTGTCCATATTATTACATCAAAACTTTTACGAACATACCTTTGTTTCAAGGTCACAAAACTGAACAGAAGATAAATAAAAAAAATCACACATAGCTAACGTATATGGCTTTATTGGACATAAATTTTATTCGTGTGGTTTGAATAGATATCGAGAGAGAAAATAAAACACATCGATTTATAAAATTACGTGTGTACTTTGGTTGGTTCTGCGAGTTTTTTTCCTCATCGGTCATATTTAGGGTGACCATATTTCCCAGAACCCAAAACGAGACGGGCCGCAAAAATAGAAAAAATGTGCTTTACTCAATCAAACTGTATCAACAAAAACAGTCAATTTACTTAATTTTTCCAACAGCCTTTTTTTCTTTGGTTAATCCCCTATATATATAATCATGGATATCTGTCCGTCTGTCTGTCGTCTGCGTCGATGACGCTCGCGACTTTAAAATGACGCGTCGATACATTTATTTTTTTGCGTCTATAAAATTATTCTTCATGCGTATATGGTCTTTATGCGTATACACTTAACGTCTATAATATCATGCTTTAAAAGCGTCTCTATTGACTTATGCAATACGTCGATTATTACGCAGTGGAAAAAATATTTGAATCCCCTATATATAATTCCTATACGACTGGTTTTGCGTATATGTCACAAACAAATAACAAATGAACTATTTTGATTTTATTAATTAAATATTAAATATTCATATCGGGTACGGGCATCGACTTAAAATAAACACATACACATCCCGATTTTATTAACATCGGGCTTATATACTAGTTTATTGATATTTCTACAACAAGCAATTGTAAAATGAAGGCGAAAATAATTTTTTTATAACCGTCTTATTGTTAGTCAAACTATATCGCCATATAACTATCAATTTACTTACTTTGGTTTATTTTTAAATATTTTCACCAATTTTTTTCGAATATTTGAAAAAGTAACTAGTGTTAAATATACAAATAGAAAAAAACGGGACAAATCAAACAATTTTACGAAAAAAACGGGACGAACGCCAAACACGACAAAAACGGGACTGTTCCGGCGAAAACGGGACGTATGATCAGCCTAGTCGTACCTTTTGTTTCGTCAGACCTTTTTTTTAGCACTTTTAGTTGTTTGAGTTCATCGGACAGGTAGAAACGGGTCTGACCGATAAACGAAAGAATTTCCGCGATGCGGGGGTGTGTACGGTCTCAAACGGGTTTTTTTTTTACGTATATTTCTTTTGACGGAGGTGTGTCTGGGAATTCCGATAACCTACGACAACGGTTATTCGATATTTGCATTTAATTTTGCAAAAATTAATGCCATTTTTGAACCTTTATCGGTCGGCGTCAAAGGTGTTAATGAACGTTTTTCAAAATTTATTTGATAATGGTAAAAAAATAAATGAATAGTTTTGAGAAATGTTCAGAAGGACTGTGTAGTATATTATTATATTTCCGCATGATGATGACAAAAATGCAATAGCGCATGATTATCATTTGCCAAGATTTTCCTATACATTATTGCAATTTTGGCAGGCGTTCGAAACATTTTATTTGAATTTTTGAATGGGTCAGTTATATATATTTTTAATTTTGAAGGATGTAATTTTTTAAATTTATTTTGCTTGAACTCAAACGTCCAACTCGAGAAAAAATTATTTTAATTCAAAAAGTATTTCATGTATTTGTTTTGACAAACTATCATATCATTACAAAAATTACTAAAATATTTATACTAACAAATGATTATTCAAAATTTGTTGGTAAAAAATATATAGTAAATTTTTTAAAAGATAAAAAATTTGTATTTCAATAAATTAATTTTTAGAAAAATATGAATCTTTTTTTTTAAATTTTTTTTTGTTATAAAAATTTTGGAAAATGTAAATAATCAATTAAAAATATTATGATGATTTTAACTTAACATTGTAATAATTAAACAATTTTTTCGATAATCATTAATTTTTTTGATAATTATTGATATTTTTTATAATTAATTAATGATTTTTTTTAAATATATAATTAATTTTCTTTTATAATTATTGATATTTTAAATTTCAAACTAAATAAATATTTATAATGAAATACAGATTTATTTTCTATTTTATAGATAGAATTGTTTAAAATAACAAAAAAAAATATTTTTATTATTTTTAATATAATAAAAATCGAACAATAATATATAACAACGAACAAACTCGACACACATCAAACAAATACCTATAGATTAAAGAATTCTGAGTATTGACACAATTGTCCGTTCATCAAGTGCAATTTTTTTTCAAAAACAAATTTCAAATCGACTTCAAAACACCTCAACACCACCAACAAGGAAAACCCATACAAAAATAGAAGGATTGCGGTGAAACGTTCGTCATTAAACGTCATTCACAGTTCGAGCCCCCGTTGTGTCACAAATAGATAAAACACAACTGATAAACCGTCCCCGACGTTATCTAAAGCATTTCCGAAGAATGAACGATACCGAAAACATATGATTTATGAATAAATTTTATCTTGTCCATAATGAGACGCATTAGAAAACCGGTTACGTAGGAAAGTCAATTTCGGTGTCGAACCGTTCTCTCAATTTAAATCGAGTATTTAAAATATATTCGACCATTTCGAAAGTGGATTCGATTCTTAGATGACGATCGAGAATTTTCGTTATAAAATAATTTTATTGTTTCGAATCCGTTTGTTGTAAATCTACCATTTTTTTTAAGTAATACAAACTCATGTTTAATTTATGCAAAGTTGTGTAAACTTTGTTCACTCATCGTAATGTATACGTGTCGTTTATATATACACAGCTATGAAGTTTGTGTCTTTGTACTAAATGATGCTGTAACGTTGCCTCAAGCGTTCGATTTAATTAGTACTATTAGCTTATTTGGATGTACTAATGAATAGACGGAAACCCTATATGTTCGAGAACCTTTCAATCTCGACTTACGAAATCTAAAAGAAACACTAAAGATATACATCTAAACTATTTTGTTATTTGAAATTTTATCAATCGATAATATTCATGTTCTGAAAAATCAGTTACGATAGTTGACCTTCATTGTTTTGTGATAACCGTAAAACGATATCTTCTGACCTTTAATTTTACCATTTGGTTTTTTTTCGATATGTACTATATAATCAAAGAGTTGTGTCATACAAGTTTATTCACTTTTAACTATAAATACGAAGAGCTTCTGCTTTGACATATCACTTACGTTCTTCTCTGTTTTATTAACACATTTAACTCATGTCGAATTGTATATATTCGTTCGGGTTTAAATTAATGCTCACACTTGACACATTAACATCAATAATGATTGCCTTTTCAGATTGGAGGATGACTTCAGAAGATTCCAATAGGAGTCTCATTGGAGTTATCGACGAGGGGACTACGTCGGTTAGATTTGTGGTAATTGAGTTGTTTTATATCATAACATTCGATAATTTGATATTCTATTATAATTCATTTTGAATTTTAGGTATATAAGAGTCAATGCTGTAAAGAAATAGTTTCAGCCCAAGAAGAAATCCCTCAATTGTTTCCTAAAGAGCATTGGGCAGAACAAGATCCTCGTTTAATTCTAAACACTGTACGACGAGTCGCTAGGGAAGCAATTAGCCAATTAGCCGCTTTAGGTATACATAATTACATCGAATTTAATTGATGTAAACATTATTAAAAAAATAAACTATTTCAGGACATGATAAAACAGATATAGTCGCGATAGGTGTAACGAATCAACGAGAAACTACTATCGTGTGGGACAAAACTACAGGAGAACCTTTATACAATGCTATTTGTTAGTTTTGAACATTAAATGATTAAAATGACCTTAATTTGTTTTGTTGACGTTATATTATTTTGTTCAGCATGGAACGATACGAGAGCGGCTTTAATTGTCGATCGCATCGCAGCTCAAATGTCTCAGAGGAGTCAAGATGCTGCTCGACTCGCAAGTGGTCTTCCAATGTCACCTTACTTTAGTGCTTTGAAAATGCGTTGGTTATTAGAAAATGTAAGATCTGTACGTAGAGCAGCAAGAGAAGGCAAAGCTATTTTCGGCACTGTCGATTCTTGGCTTATTTGGGTAATTTTTCAATGATTTTTTCAATATATAATATAGGTTAACGACACCAGTGGTGGGCCATACCTGTCGTTAACCATCTTTCAGAAAAACGTAAAACTTAAGGCTTTTAAAGATGATAATATTTCGGAAAGGTTGCGATAGATAAGCCTGTAATAAGAAGTTCATCTATTGCACCCTTTCCGAAGATTATTATCTTTAAAAACCTTAAGTTTTATGTTTTTCTGAGAGATGGTCAACTGCAGGTACATGATCCGTCACCGGTGTCGTTATCCTATATCTTCACATAGCTTGGTTTGAGAAATGACTTTCACTGTGTCTGTAGAGAGATTCAGGACCCGAATCATATCTTGTAGTTCTGTTCTCTAGCAGAAGATGAAAGAAAAGACAAGTTTTTCGGGTTTACTGACTCCTTTCTCAGCTTTAATATTAATCATGTTTCCTGATAATTCATGTTTTGTATGTTCTGTACTTTTATCAAAGTGGTTAGTTTGCAAAAAAAAACAATTTCCAATGGATTTTCCTCGCTTTAACATTCCGTGTGCCTTTGCTTACGATTAGACAAAAATTAAATGTGAAGTTCTTGATAAAGGTAAATGTGGTACTCGTAGTTCTGCTGAATGTTGCTGGTATCCAGCTAAGTGGCTTAGGAAGTTAGCATAGAATGGAGTACACAAAAAAACAATATTTTGAGCACATTATTATATATCAATACATTTTTTGAAAAATTTGTAGAATTTGACTGGTGGTTCTAAGAATGGAATACATATAACTGATGTGACTAATGCTTCTAGAACTTTGTTGATGAATATAAAATTATTGAAGTGGGATCCTGTTCTTTTACGGTTAGTATTGTATTTCTGATTTAATTCAATATTTTTATATACAATATTGATGCAAAGTTCTTGTTTTTACAGTCTATTTCAAATAACTCCAGAAATGTTACCTGAAATAAGATCAAGTTCTGAAATATACGGAAAAGTGTGTGACGGATCCGCTTTAGAGGGTTTACCAATAACAGGAGTAAGATTAAACATGATTGACTTATTTTTTATAAATTATTTAAATTCAAACTAATATTCATTCATAGATTTTAGGGAATCAACAATCTGCTCTTCTTGGACATATGTGCATAGAACCCGGACAAGCAAAAAACACTTATAGAAGCGGATGTTTCTTGCTTTGCAACACTGGAACAAAGGTATTGATAATATAATATATTTAAAATATATAATATACAATTCTAAAAAATATTTTTAACTTTAGAGTGTGATGTCATCTCACGGTCTCGTAACTACAGTTGCATACAAATTAGGTAAAAACGAACCTGCTTATTATGCATTGGAAGGTAAATATTTACGATGTGATCTAATCAGGTAATTACAATCGAAAGTCTCATATGTGTATCGAAATTAAGGTTCTGTTGCTGTCGCTGGTGCTGCGCTCAAATGGCTAAAAGATAAAATGCGTTTCATGAAAGATGTGGACAAAGAAGCAGAAAAAGCCGCTCGATCAGTTCCCACAACTGCCGATGTTTATTTTGTTCCTGCGCTTAGCGGACTTTTGGCACCGTATTGGAAACCAGACGCTAGAGGGTATGGAGTGTTTATGTTGCAGTCCATGTATATTTGACTCGATCCAACCTAACCTAACCCATAACTTTGATTAAAACTAATCAAATTGCCTAACCAAACCTAAATTGCCTAATCAAAACTAAATTGCCTAATCAAAACTAACCTAACCTAACCCCTAACAATACGTATTTATGACTGATCCAAATATATATATTAACTGAAATAATATGCATTGTTTTTTTAATATTTAAGGATAATTTGCGGATTAACGGCATTCACTACAAAAAAACATATTATACGAGCAGCTTTAGAAGCCGTGTGTTTTCAAACAAAGTATTTTGCAATATATATATTTTTTAATTACTCTCACATACAAATTCGAATTCATTTTTCGAATTTTTAGGGATATATTAGAGGCTATGAAAAAAGACTGTGGCTACCAGCTTACAAAGCTCCATGCCGATGGAAAAATGAGCTCGAATAATCTACTAATGGAATTGCAAGCTGATATTGCTGGGATACCAGTTTGTGAGTTTTTTCAAATTTATTTTCATTTCATACCTTTGAATGAAAACGTAACGATGTTTATATTTTTTTAGCGAGATCTCGATCTTTAGACTTGACGGCTCTAGGAGTGGCTATGGCAGCTGGTCGGGCTGTCGGTGTGTGGGATATTAAGGCTACTCAATCCGTTTATAACGATCCATTTTTGCCCACAACTACGGAAGAAGGTTGTTTTTTTAGTTGATTTAATGTATATGTCGCAGTGAAAGTGTATTTTTGCTCCTCATAAAAAAGGGTTTGATTGGGTTTTTTTGATGTTGTGTCAGGTGTTAGATAAAGTATATTTTGATAAGTAAATTGGTTAGGTCAGGTTATGTTGATAAGGTTAGTCAGATTATTTATAGTAAAAATACACTTTCGTTGATCGTGCACATTCACTGTAACTTATGTATTCCGATATCGAAAATTTTATTAATTTATCGTATTTAGATCAAGAGAAAAGATATACCAAATGGAAGATGGCAGTTGAACGATCGTTCGGATGGAGTAAAGTCAATAAATCATCTTCGATGACAGGTATTCAATCGATAACTATCAGTATATTTTTTTATTATAAACATTTCATTATTATTAACTTTCTTTTTAGATGAAAGATATAGAATGTTGGCTTCGATACCTAGTTCTTTATATTTGGTTTCAACTTTCTTAATTTTGATCGCATCAGAATACCTGAAAGCGAGAAGAAGTTAAAGTTTAATAAAAGACTTTTACAATTATAATTTTGACAATACAATTACTTTTTTTTAATTATTTTTTAACGTTTGGGACCAACAATAATTTTTGAAAAAACTTGAAGCTGTGCAGTTTCTTTTTGTTTTTAATTATTTGTGAACTTTTCAAGGTATCAATCGGCATCTATTGTATGTAAGTGTCTTCTATGATTCGAATTGAATAAAAAATAAACAATTCTTGTTTATACTATCTTTTCAAAATTTCCAATTGTTATCAGTACACTGTAATTAATATATATTTATAATCGCTCAAAATTTTTTTGCTATTTTCCGATTATTTCAAAAATTTATAAATTTAGATACTAATCACTTATTATTGTATGAATTGAAAGATATGATTTTTTCCTTGTACTTAAGCATATGTGCAATATGTTGAAATTCTTTCGAATTTATTTAATATATCAAATCTAGTTATTGTAAAAATTTAGTTCCTATTCCATATGACACGATGGTTGTTTTGGGGTTATAATTTTTATGGATTAAGAATGTTTTGTTTTAATGTCATTTGAAATAGAATTTTTCTATGTTCAGTCTATAATTATTTTTAGACGAAAAAAGTATTTTGCTTTTAGAATA
Source organism: Hydropsyche betteni (assembly GCA_028571205.2). NCBI lineage: Eukaryota > Metazoa > Arthropoda > Insecta > Trichoptera > Hydropsychidae > Hydropsyche > Hydropsyche betteni. The sequence goes on along the minus strand of JAOXNN020000021.1, from coordinate 2,377,146 downwards.
TTTCTATATTTTTAAAATAATTAGATATTAAGCAGAATGCAATATTTAGACTCAATTAGATATCATAAGTGCTAATTCTAAGAAATAAATAATTTTATTAAATTGATTTCTTAGATGTTTCATTGTTTTTTCTCATCTCTTAGAAATGTGATATGTAATTAATAATTAAGTACATATCTGAAAAAAATGCGGAACGAAAGTGTCGTTCAGTTTAATGAACGTACAGATGTGATATTGAAATGGCCTAAGAAATTATTGCATATTTTGTGTGAGCATAAATCTGAAACTATGGTGTTTAAAAACTATATAATGGATTTGAAAATTTAAAAGATTAATTTTTTATTTGGGCAATTAATTCAAATTTAAGAAAATAAAGGATTATTTCGTAAACTAAAGCTAGCCAAATTCAATCAATTAAGCCAATTTGATTGTTGAAAAATGTCAAAAATTTTTGAAAATGGTAAGCAAAATAAAAAGTATTAAAACAAACTTGTACTACTATCTATAATGAATTAAGTACTACTTCCATTATATTGTAACCATTGCTTCCGATCTATTGTAAATCGGTTGTATTTTTTGCTGCAATTTTTAAAATATGAAGTTATTTTCTCATACCATTTTGTGTCTATTTTACTCTCAATACAAAATACTCAATTCAGTGTTTGTATCTGTGTGAGAAATCACGAAATAATTTGTGTTTGTAATTCCGTTTCCAATAGTAACGTAACAGTAAACAACATTCATGCATGTGAACTGAAGTCAAAATAAAGATCATTCTGAAAACATGGACTTGGTATTGATTGACCGCTTACAAATCCTCAATTATGACGAAGAGTTGAGAAAGGTGATTAAAATGAAGCCGATGAGTCGACATTACTTTTTAGTGCCTGGAAATTCGGGAGAGCAGTTCCACGTTTTCACGTCGATGGCGGCTTGGTTGTTGAGGAAAGTCGGACAACAAGTGGAACAACCTCAAGAAGACGACGATCCGAATTTTACTATATCTAATATTTTAGATAGTATGAGAACGTTGGATATACCTGTTGATTTTTCACCGAATAAACTAAAACAAGGTATTTTTTCATATTATGAGAAAATACGTCATGAACATCGGATATAATGTTATATTTTTTCAAGGATATGGAGAGTACGTCATATATGTGCTCGAAAGGTTAACTGATAAAGCGTTAAAAGCAACAAATTTTGTTTATAAACCTGTAGAAATAATACAAGATGAAAAAAATGTTGAAGAATCCATTAACACGGTTCAAGAAGACGATCACGACATAGAAGAAGAGGATTTGGAAGAATTTGTAATAGATGAAGAAGTTTATTCTGATGATTCCGAGGATGGCGCTTATATGGGCGGCATCAAGCATAACCTTAACGAAGATAATGGTTGATAAAAATAATTTAATATGAAATTAATTATGTATTGTTGATTTGAAATGTGTTTTTAGATCAAAATAAGATGATTTCTGCATACGATGAAGGTTTATGGATGGAAGAAGTGGAAAAAGTCGCTCCTGCATTACGTGTACGTGTAGCGCCTTCCGCTCGGGATTGGAGAACTCATCTACAGCAATTGATAACATATAGACAAGGTAAGAAATTATTTGAAATGAAAGCGAATTGCTTTGATTAACTTTGATTTTATGAATAGAACTCGATGGGAAAGCTGAAACGGTCAGAACAGGACTCGGTCGCATTGCTGCGAGTGCAACGAGAGTTTTAGAAGCAACACGAGCCCGAGAACAACTTCTGGCTGCTAGAATACCTTCGAAATTAGCTAATTTGAGGAGTGAATACGATCGTACTCTTACTACTTATAAGGTATTTGTTTTCAATGTATTAAATACGAATAATCTTTTTAATTATTTATTTTTTTGATGTAGTCCGTGAGCGGAGGTGTTACACAACGACAAGAAATTTTAAATGACTTAAGTGAAAAGGTGGAAATTGTTAAACAAAAAACCGAATTGAAAGGCAATACTATACTTTTTAATATAAGTAATATACATATTATATAGTCTTTTTTAATGAAATTAAATTTTTGTATTTAGGTTCGACGATGAACGATACATCCCCCATTGTCAATATGAAAAAAGCGCTAGTCAATCTTAAAAAGGAAATCCAACAAATGGATTTACAATTGGCCGTTCTCATGTGGACGGTCATTGATAAGCAGTCGAGAGCTAAAAAGATGATGCCTATAGAACATATGACATAAAATTGATAATTGATAATCGATAATAAAATTCACTTGATTAATTTTGATTGTTTTATTATTATATTCGTTTTTTCTTCAAGTAATAACAATTGACAATCACATAATACAGGACAAGATGATTATAGTATAAACTCAGGAATAAAAGTACATATCGAAAAAACACTTCTTAAAAATAAATCCATGTACACATTAAAAAAATATTTTATAAGTTATCGTATTATATTGATAGGGAACTTATTCTTGTTTTTTTTTTTTTTCGATAATTGCAAATACAGTTTTAATAGAGAACATTTCGTCGAATGAAGGTTAGTTAATCATATGTATTTTTTTAAATTTAAATATTTTAAGAAAGCAAAAGCATTAATTTAAGAAAATAATAGTGTTATGTATGATATGTCATTAAGTTGATTACTTTTCAAACAAACTTTTGATTTAAAGATATTAAATATTTCAAGTCGTTTAAAGGTGATCGTACATGATCAAATGCAACAGTAAGATTTCGATTTTAGTTTAAAATTAAAGTTTTTTTCAATTGAAATGTTTATATCAAAATCGTACTGTAGCATTGAATAGTGTATAACTTCTGTTGGAAACAAAAAAATTCCTAATTAGAGATTATTGCTTTGAATTTTTTAAATAACTAATTTGTTCAACTGGATACAAAGGTTCTATATACTGGTTTTTTTTTAATAATTTTAAAGATGAGAAAACTCATTTGAAATATGTGTAAAAAGATATGTACAAAATGGTTGCACATTTTTGTATTGCTCCTAGCTACGTTTTTATATATCGTATTATTATAATATTCACATATTTAAATTATTGTAAACCTTAAAAATACATTAAACTTATATCTTTGCGTTAAATATCTTATAATTACAAAACAAACTATTAAAAATCCTTAATCAATTGATATTTATTTACAATGTGATATGAATTGCTCGTAAGATTTATTTTCTTAGCTGCATCGTTTATGAACTTCGTCGTTTTCTTTGGATTCCATTTCATAAACTAAATATTATGATCAGACTTTAATAATACTAAATATAATTTCAGGATAGCTAAAAATATGTGTTTATATTTGATATGTCATATAATATGAAACGTTGCAATTCATAAAAACTGAATGTACGTCTTTTGAATGATTGCGGTATATGAATTTGAGGTAATCTTACCTAAAACTTTATTATAATACTTGAATTAGCTAAAGTAATTGAAGGCCTCGTTTAATTGATATACTATAACGTGAATTGAGTATTGACTGACAATGAGATGAAATAATTGACGATTAATAACATATTGCGAGTAAGTAACGTTAAAAAGCAAAACTTCATAATATTCAAACTTATTAAGAATAAAAATAATGAATAGAATTAAATGAAATAGTGAAAAGATAGCTAAAGCAACTTTGAGTTCGGTAAACCGATCTCGCTTGTATCACAGGAGAGATCACTTTTATTCTATGTTAAAAACTAATTATTTACATTTATGATTAAAAAAAATATGAATAAATAATCAATATTGAAGTATTTTTAAAGATATATACATATTATTCATGAAATTGTTTGTATATAAAGAGGGACAAACACAATCAATTATCGCAGCATTACTTTAATGGATATGCATAGTGAAAGTATATGAGTAAATCTGTATTTTTGCTCTACATGAAAAAGAGTTAGTTGGGTTAGGTTAGGTTATTTTTTTCAACAAAGTGTTAATAGTTAGATGAAGTTTATTTTGATAAGGTTAAGTTTGGTTGGTTGGATTTCTTATATAATATAATAATAATAATAATAATGAAAATACACATTCACTGATGATACATATTCACTGTAAAAGATATAACCAAATTAAAGTTGTTTTTGGTATATGATTTTCATGATCATTTGATAAAATTATACTGCGTAGTTGGATCGTGAAAGCCCCACAAAAGTAAAACAACAATATAAAGTTGAATACATAAAAGTAATAATAAATATAATTTATTGTATACATACATATCTGTTGATACTAGAAAATATCAATTTATAAAATAGTCAATCATTAATATACAAAAAAGTTCAAGCTTTTTCCAATACTTAAATACCAAATCTTCAATCGTTCTATATACAATAATGTTTAAATTACATATAATAATATGTACAATTTCATTATCTAATTTGATTTTCATTTTCCTATACAATTAGAAAAAATACATTATAACAGTAATGGAAGGATGATGAAATAGTAACTTTCGCTAACAGAGTTAAGCTATTCAGTTCTTTGAGAGTCAAACATGCGTCGCTAACGACGGTTGCGTCCCTCCTCCTGAAAATTCGAAAACACATTAGTTATGTTTATAAATAAATATTATGATAAATACTAAATTGTTTATTTATCACCTTTTTTGGTTAGTTGAACCAATTGTCCATTGGACTGTGATGTGGGTGGGAGTATATATTGCGAACTGGGCGATTGAGGAACTGGCCTGTTTGGTGCAGCTTGGGGTTGAGCCGGACTCGTCGCTGGCATTGTCAACGTTGCTCCAGAAATTGAAGAGCCTGCTGGTGACGATATGTGACTACCTATAAAACGAAAAAATGGTATAAGTCGATATTTAATATCTTGAAGTTAAGAATCAATGGAAGGAAATTTACTTGAACCCATTTGCCCTAATCCAATAAGGGAATTTCTAATTGAGTTGTACGGAGGAGGAGCTGGTGTGGCTGCAGGATTTGCAGTGTTTACAGTATCTGCAAGTTAATAAAAGCATTGATATTAGTAGTCAATTAATGTAAGTTTAGGCTAGGTTAGGTTATATTTTAGTATTTTAAGCATTATTTGCGTTCAGCTTTACAAAAGTCAAATCAAATCTTGAATTCATTTTTAATACTTACAAAACATTAATTTTTAGTCTCAAAATATCAATGTATAGGAATGTACATATGAAAAACAAGGAACTACAATTGTGTAAAAAAAATATTTACGGAAATAAAACAGAATTCTAAGCAAAAATTTATTATCTGAAAGTTCTTCGAGAACCACAAATAACAATCGTATTACATGAAAATTTTGAATCGATACATTAAAAGAAATAAAAATTCTCAGTATAAAAATATATAATCTGTATTAAATACAATCAGTCGTCGAAAAAATCAAAATAATTATATATGTATAACTCACTAAGTCCACCTCCGCTTCTGAGATAAGGATTTCTATACGTCGCAGCGTATCGGATATCGATTCCGTTCGGTGTCAATATGCTGTTTGATTTCAAGTCGCCATTTTGCGGCAACAAAAGTCCACTATCATACAATCCTATTATAAAAAAACGATATGATTTAACAAATGATAACGAATCAACTCTCAGTGTCGACGAATCGAATTTACCTGTGCCAATTGTATTGCTCTGAATACTCGGTAAACCAACACTGTTAATGGCGTCTGTATTGTCGTCCATTAATTGTTGTTTACTGGCAATGGTGGCTCTTTGTAATGAATTGTTGAGCGATGTATTACCGGAGTTGTATTGCACAGTCGACGCTGTATCTACACTTCTGGGAAGAGATCCGGTAATTGAGCCGCTGGTGTTTAGATGATTCAAATTGGAATTTAATTGATTGTTCGATTGTAGCGACGTTAATTGAACCCTATGTAAATCATGATTATTTTTAATAAAAATATACTATTAATTAAATAGTTAATGGTTAGAATAAAGTACCTGTTAGCTGAATGAGCATCCATAGCTGATAATACAGGCGATTGTATATGGAGTGGCGGCGGACTGTATTCTCTACTATAATCTATATATCCCGAATAACCATTATTGTTATGGCCATCCTGAAATGTAAATGATATTTTTTTTTAAATTAAAATAAATATTTTTTTATATAAATAAGTTTTAGTATAATAATCACCTTATATGATAAGTTAGGAGGGAAAGTATGATCTGTATAATCATTTGAATATCTAGAATATTGCATTAATAACGCTGCTCTATCAGCCGGCAACGTGACTGGACCTGCTAATGGTAGACCAGTACGATAATCCTGACTGGAATATTCCTGAAAATAAAAAAAACGTTAATGAAAAATTTGTAAAAAAAATTAAAAACATAAAAAATAAAAACTCACAGGATTGCATCTTCCATCAGCATTTTTAAGATCAAGCTTCAAATCGCTTATATAGGAACTTCTATCGGAATCTCTCGAGTGTTTATCAGCACTCGCTTTATCAATATCAGCCATCACATCTGGTTTTTTGCTTTCACCAGAAGGAACTGATTTTCGTTTTTTCTTACAACATAAGTATATTAGTAGGATTATAGCTGCCAAAATAATTACACCTCCAATTATTCCGAATAAAATCATGATCATGGGGATAGAATCTATAATCAATCAAATTATATTAATGATTTGTAAATTTTATATAAATTTAATTTTTGTTGAAAATTTACTTTGTGGCATCAAATTAATTTCTACAACATCTGTTCCATATTCATTAGTCACAGAACAATTATAGGAACCGAAATGTTTTTCTTGACTTTCTCTTATTACGAGAGTCGATCGAATGCCGTCTGGTTGAATATCTTCAAGTATAGTGAAGTCCTAAAAATAAACTTTGATTGATTTTATATCATTTACATAAATTTTGATAACATTGTAACTATGAATTACATGATCAACAACAGTATTAATTTCTCTTCCGTTGAAATACCAAGTTACAGTTGACGGTCTAGGAACAGCTACGGCTAAACATTCAACTCGAACATTGTCTCCTTGTACACCCAATTGAGTTCTATGTGATACAATAGCTGGTGGACCTGCAATATTATATAATAATATAAATTTATATGAATATGTACATTTAGATTCGTAATAAAGCAAATATATAAAATAAATTTAATCAAAATAAATATAGTCATTATAGTATAAGCAGAAATTCAAACCTTTGAGGAAAATAGTGGCTTCAGCTTCGATTTCTGGAAATCCGAGCACGGAAGCCTTACAATTGTACTTTCCAGCCGTCGACGTGTCCACAGTGAGAGTCAAGTTTGCCGTGCTGCCCACAACCTGCACAAAAGAAAAATAATTTCAAACAAACATTTATTAGAAACAGTTACTATATCAGATGTGTTGCTTTAATAGCACCGTCGGGACAAAAGATAAAAGTACGGAGGCTCCGGCCGATTCCTGAACCAGTTTCCTTTATCTGAGCGGCGGAGAAACAGTCCCTGAGAGGCTTTACGACCTATAAAGAGACGTCTAATGATCTCTCGCTATAGACCCATTAACCCGGAGGTTTCAGTGCAGTTGGCGCACCGGAAAAACTACTGCCGTACCTGTGCACGTGTCCCAAAAGAGTTTTCCGGAGATAGTGCACAAGTTTGTGCAGATCAGGGGCAATTTTCCGAGCTGATTCGAATCAAGATGGTTTTTGTGAGCCTTTCCATTATTTTTTAAAACTTAATTAAGATAATTAACGGGTAGAATCGACTTCGTGTTGATTCGAAAGGGGTCAATATTAAAACTTTTCATTATTTTTATAATAAAAGGAAAAAAAAAATTATGTTAAAATTACAAAATTGAATTCCAATCAGTTGGATTTGAAAATATAATTGTTTGTATTTTAATCGAATTTATTATAAGATTCGTAATTTTTTTCATAACGAATTTTCATTCTCAAAATAGAACAGATTCGGAAAATTTCATTATATTTTCAATATCAATTTAGAGTTTCTTGTAAATATAAATTCTCCAATTTTATCTCGTGTTGTTTGTATCCAACTAGGTTAGTTTAATAATACTAGTGTTAGATAGAATAAACGTACCGTGCGGGACGGTAAATTTCTTTTACGTAATACGAGGAAAACTTTTCATTTCCATGCATACAAAATATCTCTTATGCATTTCATAACATTTTTTTCACTACATTAATTTGAAAAAATTAATTTGGATATTTTTAATCCTATCAGATAATAAGATGAGTATACCGTAGTATAAGACGTAGTATTAAATATTAAATATAATAAATGAGTTTAGTTTTACTGACTGAGAAATACGGCTTTGCCCAATTAACCTCCACGTTCAATTTTTCCAAAAGAAAAGTGTAAGGGAAACAAATTTAGATGTCGCTAATATAATTTGGTTGAGGGTGACTTTATGTATGTGTTTCGCTTAAATAGCGTCTTAAGCTTACTGTCACCTTTATAATGACACCCCTTGGTGCAGCGCATGTTGCGGGAAATAAAATAACAATCGTAATGGTGATGGTTAAAGCTGCGGGTATGGCTAGAGTATGATTCCGTTTTTAAAATCTAATCGATCGTCTTAAATTTGGTATTTAACCATTTGATCAAAAAAATGAAAGTTAAATCTCTCTTTAATGAGACGATTCCAAAAAAAGGTTCCGTGTGCAAGCACTGTCTATCGATCGCCACACAAATTATAACATAACTAGTATATAGGCCCGATGTTAATAACATTGGCTGTGAATGTAAAGTTTGAAGAAATATATCGATAACCCAATATAATGTCAATTTTTTTAATTAAAAGAGAAAAAATAAAATGAAATTTGTTAAGAAACGGAAAACGATAAAATGTGAAAATATTTAATTATCGCCAAAGGGTTTCGCTTTGGAGTATCAATCGCTTCATCCAATTCGGAATAATATCCCCTATATATAATCAACAATTATTTTACTATCGCGATTATAGCGGTTATTATAATAAACATAAAGACTAAAGTTGAAGCTCGCGATTTTCGAGCTTGAGAATGATTTAAATAATGATTATAGCCGTTATTTTAATGGGCATACAGACTAAATTGGATTGGCAAAGCCAGGAGTAACATCGGCTACCCGATACCCGTACTCGATTTTAATATTTAATATTAAATTAATAAAACCAGTTCATTTGTTATTGTCACAATTACGAGATATAGGCAAAGCCAGAGGCAGTAGGTAATAAGCATCATATTATATTATAGACGTTAACTGTATATGCATAAAGACCATATTACTATAAAACGTTGCGAGCATCATTCGAACGAACGAATACACACACACAGAAATCTGCTATTATATATGGGGGATATATATTATATAACATATTTGAATTTTAGATTTTTTTTTTTTTCAATTAATAGTTCACACGTAATTTTAATACCTAAGCAGCACTAGTTATCAATTTAAGATATAATAAATGAGATTTCATAGAATTTTTTTAATATTATTCAAATGCTAACGAGATTTTTTTAACGAAAAACTATCCGATTATTCAAATGTAAAAAAAATGGGCTTATATCAATATTCGAGTAATTATGACATTATCAAAAAAACATCGATCTTTTAAAAATTATTAACAATTAATCTTATATTTAAAATAAAAATTGTATAAATATGTTTACGAAAACCATTGAAAATCTCACTAGACACTAATACGCCAATAAATTTCCGATTCATCCAATTCTACGACATTCGCTCTGACAAAACTCGAACTAATCCCATTTTAGGATAAACACGAAAAAAATTTCCAAATGTCAACAGCCGCACGCGGGCGTGAGACACATCCTTTTTCAACTCGACAATAAATTTTCCCGCTCTTTTCCCGTCCAAGACCGTGTCCGAAAACGGCCATATACGCGCCGGCATGACATAATACGGGAAGGCTTTCTCGCGTTATTCCGTTTCGTCTCAGTGCGGCAATAATGGCCTGTCATTACAGGCGAGAACGGGTCAAGGGTCACAGGCCAGAAATGGACAACCTTTCGCCGTTGCGACATGATATGTGTGTGTGTGGAAAAAATTTGCGTTTTGACCGTTCAACGGTTCGATTTGGCGATGAGGACTTTCGGGGCGATCGATTTTGAAAATTGGATATGCGGTGGCTCAAAGTTGTATTACAGTGAAACCTCGATATATCGGAAGTCGGATATAATGGACAAAATATCCGGTCAAATGTGAAAATTGTTAAAAAAAATTATTTTACTGTTTAATCCAAAGTGACGTTTGAAAAGTACTTGTTACATATTTTCGAAAAACAAAATTTTTGTTAATTTTTATTTGATTGGAGAATTTTTTCTGTGAATTGAAGTTTTCATGACTACCTCATTATTATTTAAAATTATCCCCTATATATAATCACGGATTTCTTTTTGTGTGTCCGTCTGTTCGTTCGAATGACGCTCGCGACTTTTTATAGTAATATGGTTTTTATGCGTATACAGTTAACGTCTATAATATGATGCTTATTATCTACTAACTACTAGCTTTGCCTATATCAAGTCTGGTGACAATAACAAATGAACTATTTTGATTTTATTAATTAAATATTCAAATCGGATACAGATTTCGGGTTCACACAATCGGGTTTTCACATTTTATCGGTTTCCGTTTCTTAACAAATCCACAGCCGATGTTATTAACATCAGGCCTATTTATTAGTATAATATATTTTTAAATCCATTTATTGAAGCTTTACTGGTTTTGTATTGTGCCGTTTATTTGCTTAAATTAAAAAAAAACGCATTCCGAAAACTTATCTTTATTTAGCAGACTTTTGGCTTTAACGGGGACCCCCGTATCAGTCCGTAACATCGAAGTTTTACTGTAAACTTTATTTTTTAATATTTTAGTAAGAAAATGGGAGATTTTTAATTTGTTAACTGATTTATGAAAATCTTAGTAAAAAGTGAATTTTCCAATTTTTTCATTTGAGATACTTTAAAAATAAAATTTTAAGTTATGGAAAAATAATGATAGCTCAATGTTTTTTATATTAATTTGGCATTGGCATAATGATTTTTTACACTTTATCATTATTTTTATTTAAAATGTTTTTTGATGAACTTTAACTAATCTTATCATTAGATATTTCTAGTTTTTATTACACTTTTTTTTAATATTTATCAAATCTTAATAGAAAACTGAATTTTTCAACACAGCTTTAACCTTTGAGTCACTATAATTATTTTAAACAAAACTGGAATTTGTTCATCAATTTAACAAATTTAATTTTCCCAAAATATACACTAATGAATCGAAAGATCTATAAATTAGAAATTGATTAGTCTTCAATTACATTCCATATTAGAACAAAATACGGATTATACACCCAAACTATTATTTGAACATTATTAGTTATGATTTATTATCCAAAATTGAATACAAACATGGCAAATAAATTTAAACGATTTTCACTGAAAACTTCCATTAATTTGATTTATACATCCAACAATTTGAATATATTTTTTTAAAAAATTCCTATTTCCCTCAGAACTACGATTAAACTCGAACCATTCAATTAAAAAGCACGATTTAATCCGATGCATTTTACAATCGAAGCTTCCTCGTCTTGTAACAACATAATAACAGCCCAAGAAAACGGTGTCCGAAAACTTTCGAACTGCACAACAATTACACGAATGCAAAAGTTCGCGTTTAAGCTTTCTCTCGACTTTTGCAATTTGAATGTCGCTACCTTTATTATAATATTTCGCAACGGTCATTCGATTCGGCTTATACACATTTTTTTTTCTCGTCGAAACCGAGTGCGTCTAAACCGGCGAAAAAATCGCATTTTTTCCGTTGCAAAATCGGCTTCAAATCGAATCGCGGCTTAATGCCAAGGCTGCTTTGTCGCAAATGTGATTTTTACGATTTCGTTTCGAATCCGTCATGTGGATGTATTATGACGGTTTCGAATCGAAAACGCTAATTCGAGGCTCGGCGTCGTTGAAAATCTTGGAGTTTGTTTGAATGCGATGATTATGTTGCACATGTTTGGTTATGAAATGGCGAAGCACGACGTGATGGTTTTATTGTTGATGCGCTCGTGTCCATTGTGTAAAACGATCGATAAATTGCATGTAATCGTAAAATGTATAATTGTCGATAAAGATCAATGTTTTATATTGAAATTCCATTACTTTGTATATACATATATATATGAAATTTAATCGAATATTCTACGTGTGTATAGTATAGAGAAGTGTAAGTAGAGTGTGTATAATAAGGAGAATGAATTTTCTTTAAAAAGCTCAAATATGTATATAACTAATATATAGGCCCGATGTTAATAACATCGGCTGTGGTTTTGTTAAGAAACGGAAAACGATAAAATGTGAAAACC
>JAOXNN020000021.1:2345208-2356489 GCA_028571205.2 Hydropsyche betteni | reverse complement strand
AATATTTTTTCCACTGCGTAATAATCGACGTACTGCATAAGTCAATAGAGACGCTGTATATGCATGATATTATAGACATTAAGTATATACGCATGAATAATTATATATAGGGGATCAACGCGTCGTTTTAAAGTCGCGAGCGTCATCGACACAGACGACAAACGGTCAGACAGACACACATATATCCGTTATTATATATAGGGGATAGCTGATTTATTTCTATAGAACAGCTTAATACAACAAAAGCTAACCATTCATATATAATATAACATTATTAAGATTTTTTATCAAATTTCAAAACATGAAAATATCACATTATATTTTCTCTTATTAAAAACTTTTATATTATTTTACGAATCAATTAAGCAAACTTTAATATTATTTTACAAATTAATTATTGGTCAAAGTTTAACGACTCCTCATCGTTACCATCCAATCCAACTTGTGGATTCGTCGAATTGTTCAGTGTCGCGCCGCGGCCGACCAGGCGCGTCGACTCCAACAATTCTACAACAACAAAAAACCAACAAAAGTATATACATATACGTTCAGTATATATTTTAACACCGATCGCGAATATATGCGCGATCCGAAGCGCGAAAATTTCGCAGCGCGCGCGAATTTTCCGAAGGCGGCCACATGCAAATTCGCCAGCAACAAAAAAAAAAACGACCAGGTGAAAAAAAACCGCCGTTTTGTTGTTTCGTTTCGTGCGTCTGAAAAAAAAGTGCGTCTGAATATTTCGCGCGGTACAATTTTCGCGGAAAAGTGCGGGAAAACGGCGCCGTGTAACCACTATATTTAGAGCGGCGAAATTTCTATAAAAAAAAAATATATATATATATCGAATTTTTCACATTTTGATTTTGACATGCGTGTGCAAAAAAAAGAACTATTGCGCAATGGGAGCTTTTCGCGCTGAGTCATTCGGCTTTCATGGATGAATTGTGTTGGATTTGTGCGAAATCTGAAAGTATGCAATGTGCGAATTCGAATCTGCGATGTGTAACGTCGATTTTATTGTTATTGTTAATGTATTCCGATTCGAAATGCGAGATTTGAATAAGTGGAGGTTTTTGGTGGGCGTCGGTTCGACGAACTCGGTTTTGACATTCTCGAGCTTTTGACGTGTGCTTTCGTCTACATAATTTTGTTAATGACTGTGTGGAAATTATTTTGCATACTGATCGATTCATATGAATTCTGATGTGTGTGTTATTATTTTTGTTATATCATTGGATATTAATGATCGGTTTTGTTGAATTGAAAGTTACCGATTGGTTTATTATCAAATTTTTTTGACATAGAAATTTTTTAATCTCATTTTTTGGTCCGTATTTTAGTTCGCTTGCTATCAGTAATTAGACATTAATACTGACCATTTTTATTAAATGGTCCTTCTCTGTATTAAAAGGTCACCTGATCGTTATATATTTAGAATAAATTGTTAATTTTTTTATATTAAATGGAAGGTTTAATAATGATGAATGGTTAGTATCAATATTTTTGCCAGACAGATAAAAACTAATAGCATTATCAGATAGTTTGTCTCAATATTTTTATGAAACATGCGTTATTGGGACTTTGTTATATATATTGCAGATAAATTTCCAGTAAAAATTTATTATTTATTACCGCATAATAAAATAATACTGATCAAAAATTGATTTTGATGCTGACCCAAAAAAATATTTGAATACTATCATAGAATATTATTGACCGATTTTGTTGAAATCAAAACTAAAAATTCATTTATTATAATTTTTTTGTATAAATGCTTTTTTAGCATAAATATATTTTCGACATAATTTTCACTTTCACGATTTTACCACGCAATAATTTTTCATCAAAAAACCGAAAATATCTCTGAAACATATCAATGAGTAATGTTCCAAAAATTCAATCCGCGCTCATAAAACACCGAACGTATCAAAAATAAACGCACGCGGCTTTAAACATTATACAATTTCACATCCCTTTCAAACAAAAACAAATCGAACTCACCCCCATTTGTGCGTCGAAAAAAACACGAAAAAAAATATAACAAAAGCGGCTAATGATGCTGAAAAAAACACAGAAATGAATGATCTTCCACGTGTAAGAAACGACGAAGTGCCCTACACGTGTCGAGTGAAATGGATGCAAAACGAGCAAATTGCTCGCAACAGAAATTAATTTCTAGAACGTGTCTACGATTCTCAAATATTCATATTGTTTTATATATTAAAAATCTTTTAACATTATATGTTATATAGACCATTAGAAACATCCCCTAAATGCGTTTTAGAGTAAATATTTACCGGAACATATCCGCTACATATATTAACGTTCTCAAACTTTGTATTTTTTTCTTTCGATAAATAAACACGTTTATGGCAGACCTTGGGATTCGGTCTGTCTGAAATCGATCGACCGCGAAACTGAGGCTATGCTCGCTTTTTTACATGTTATACATTTTTTCAATATGACATAGTAATTTTCTTTGGGTCTTCAGTTCGACGAACTTCATAGAAAAACATGTTTCATTTTGTTCAGAAATCAAGGACGGAAAACAATGTATTGAAAAAACTCAAAAGGTAGCCTTGATTCCGTATTTTTTCAAAGTAAAATTATTGATTTTGTGTCAATTTGATTAATTGTCATTTGTTTAGTTTGTGTATGCTCGTTTTGTGACATTCGTCAATAGTTAATGTTGAATTCACACGAGTGACTTTTCAACAACAGATTTGTCGCCGAACTTTGACATGTCTCTAGTGTGAGTTTAGTTGTTGTATTCGTTGGACTCTTCGGTTTTTATAAATAAGAAAAGTTGAGCGATAATTGATAAAGTTACTAAACGGACGAAAAAATATATCTTGGGTTGATATTTTTTCTTTTATTTTTGGTTATATTTGAAAAATAGTTGTCTCCTGAACTCCATAATGAGTATGAGTATAAAATAATAGAATAGAGTGAATTGACTAAAGAAAAAGCATGAGTGACTCGTTTCAATATATTTTTTGTTTACATTGTTGTCGCTCACTAACACTCACTATGGAGCCTTAGCCTTGTTATAAAAATCTTAGAGTGAGACTCCATGATGAACATAAATATAAAAAACTCCATGAGAGTTAACACCTTTATTTATCCACAAATTTTCATATATTTACCCACACCACGGAATTTTACTTTTATTCGGAAAATCTTAGGGTAAGACTTCATGATGAGCATAGAGGTACAAAAATGCATGAGAACAAAACTCACATATTTTCATATTTAATATTATAAATATTTACCAGTGCAAAATTTTACTCTTATTTGTAAAATCTTAACGTGTGACCTATAACATATAAAAATACATGAACGTAAAAAAAAATTATTTACACTCACACATTTTCATATACTCACACTCACTATGGAGTTTTACTCTTGACTTACACATGACTGCTCTACAGTTGCACATATTATGACATTTAATACTTTATTATGACAAAATATGTACAGTTTTAGAAGCTATGTTTTAACTCAAATGTCTCCCGTTTCTCACACGCTGTGTTGCATTCCGTTGTGAAATGTCCTGTGGGATGCCAGTCAATTTAACTATATGTACATTTCTTTTTATAAATAGCATTCACAATGGCACATGTTACGAATTCACCATACCGATTCCAAATGTCTTGAGTACTTTCAGTTGTACAGTAAGAAGCTGGACATTTGTTGCAATTACACTTTCTGAATTAATTAGTGAAGGCTGTTTTATTTAT
The DNA here is from genome assembly GCA_028571205.2 of Hydropsyche betteni. Lineage (NCBI taxonomy): Eukaryota > Metazoa > Arthropoda > Insecta > Trichoptera > Hydropsychidae > Hydropsyche > Hydropsyche betteni. Next base: position 2,352,746 of record JAOXNN020000021.1, on the reverse strand, counting down.
TTTTTTACCTTTGAATTTCGGAGTGTTTATGTGAAAGTATTTCTTTTAAATTTCGCTAATTTGATCCGGCAAACTAATTGAATTAACAAAAGCTAATGAAAAGGCGATGAAAAACGAGAGCTTAAATTCAATTACTTCATTATTATATTACACTATCCAATTATTATACGGCACTTAACGATTAAAATTACACAAAGCTAATGAAACATCGCCAAATTGGAATTCGTATTAAAACGACCGATATTCAATAATAAAAATCGAATTCATTATTAAAATAATCATGGTAAAATTTGAAAATATTTAAAAAAAATTTTGAAATATTTATAAAATTATAAAGGTGCGATCATATAAAAATAATAAAAAGTCTTTATATAAAGGTATGGTAATACAAAATTAATTAAATATATATATATATATATATAAAAGTGCGATTACATAAACATAATTTTGGTTTTTTTTTGATTTTATAACATATTCCGCATTTTTAAGTACTAAATCTTCCCTTCCCCACCTAGAAATATTTTTTAAAGTATTCAACCAAATTTAGGTGAAATAAAGATCCTATTTTTTCCATAATTGAACGGGGCAGGGGAGGGGAAACTAATTATTTCAAAATGGTCCCAAACAAACAAACTTTTTTACTTATAGATATAGATTTGAATTAAATTATTGTGTTAGAAGCGAAATTTTTATATCATAATATATTTTTTTAATCGCACATCAATCTTCAACTATTATAGATTGAACTTTCAACAGCTTGATCAGGCATCTAAAAAAAAGTTAAGTTAGAAAGTTTCGCGACGGAAAGCTTCGCTCCGCACAAAGTCGCGTCTCCATAAAAAGATCGGCTATTTGTGACTTTCTCCCGGTCCGTCTGGAAATGCGTCTCGACATTAAGGATATCCTTTTGTTACCGGGGGGCCACAGACAGAGACTACCACTAACCGAGTGCACATCCACACTTTTATTTTTCCCCTTTTCGGAGACGGGATTCAAATATAGCACCGCAGGAGCACGTTGCCGGCCGCTCGCACTTCAGTCGGCCTCCTCCATTGACGATCGTCCGTCGTCTTCCCATCGTCTTTATTCTAATTCAATATTGGATTTAAAATACTTTTTCGGGTTCAGAATCGTTTTTATTTTTTAGATCGGTAAGATTTTTTTATTATTTTCGTATGATCGCACCTTTATATAAAGATTTTTTTGATACTTTTGTGTGATCGCGCCTTTGCATAATAATTTTTTACTATTTTTATGTGATCACAGCTTTATATGAAGTTTTTTTAATACATTTGTGTGATCGCACCTTTATATAATATTTTTTTATTATTTTTATGTGATCACAGCTTTATATGAAGTTTTTCTAATACTTTTGAATGATCGCATCTCTATACATTAAGCCCCCTTATAACGTTCCCCCCTACAACTTCCCCCTTATAACGTTATTTAAAAAATTATTTTTTTTTTCAAATGCATTTGAAACAAACAATTACACGTAAAAATTTCAAAAAAAAAGAAAAATGAAAATGATTCGTTTATTGATATCCCTAAGTTCCCCCTTTAACGTCGAACCTATCTCCACGTAATAGGAGGGTTTACTGTATTATATAAATATTTTTTTATTACTTTTGTATGATCCCATCTTTATAATTTTATAAATATATTTTTATTACTTTCGTACGATTGTATTTTTATATAAAGATTTTTTGATAATTTTATGTGATCACATCTTTATCTAAAGACTTTTTTTATTAATTTTACATGGTCGCACCGTTATAATTTTATGAAATTTCTCAAATATTTTCAATTACATTGATTCAAAATCGTTATTTTTTTATTTGCAGATCGACACAATCGAAGACGACGACTAATCACCAAATTGGACTACGAAATTCAACGATCGATATCAATTAATAATAACTAACATATATATAAAAATAAAAAAATAAAATCTGTGATCGTACACAATCCTAAAAATAAATATATTTTTGTATTGCTTAGCTCGTAAAATATTAATTAATTAATCAGTGTATTCATCATTCATTCATTCATCGCGCTAACAGAAAAATTAAGCTATTTGACAGTTGAGTGATATATATATATAGAATATTGGACAACTATTCATTAAAAATTGAGTGTTTTTGCGAAAATGTGCGGGCGCCATCGTGCAAACACACCCCGGAAGTTGTGAGTGTCAAAATGGCCGAAGTGACAGCATGGCGTCGGACGGCGGAAGTCGGCTGGAAAAGTCGAGGTCAGAGCCTGTTCCTGCTTTTGCGGATAAAATGTATAGCGGCCGCCATATTGTTGCTGTTGTGCAACATGGCGTGCGCCCAGCCTTTGTATGGCGTCGAACAAAAGTTCGCAATGGAGCCGCAGGATCAAGTGAGTCTTTATTTTCGTTCACTTTTGTGGTGTTTGAATTGTTTTAATTTTTATTTTTTTACTTTTTAGACTGCGATAGTGGGATCGAGGGTGACCCTTCCGTGCAGGGTAGTCGGAAAGTCTGGCCAACTCCAATGGACCAAAGATGATTTTGGTCTGGGTACGCACAGAAACTTGAGCGGATACGAAAGATATTCCATGATCGGTAGTGATGAAGAAGGTAAATTTTTTTTAATTTAAAATAAGACTACTTAAAATTGGTCGCTAGTTTCAATTACTACAATTGTTAATCCAATTTTTTAGACATAATTATTTTCATAGTTCATTTTCAATTTCAACAACATAATATCGTCCAATTCGACAACAGTAAATAAGAACCGTTTCACGTGGATTTGTTACCAAACTGGAAATGTGTCATGAAAATATTGACAGTATATTTGAATTCATAATTGCGGATAGAAAATGCGGATTAAAAAAAGAACGTAGAACCAAATTTAAATTTTAGAAAAAAATTTTTTTTGACAGCAAACTCTGTTGAAAAACTTACTTCCTATCGCTGTCATTGTTTAGGTTATGTACTGTCTGGCTTATGTTTTTTTAGGTTATGTACTGTCACAGTATCTATTAACAAACTCATCATCGACGATTCATTCACATATATATTTTTTAAATATGTAATATACCGGGAAAATTTACCGTAAATTTTATTTACCGGTAATCCGGTATTTTTTTTACTAATTACCGTTTTACCGCTAAATTAAATTTTGTATAAAATCCAAAGAAAACGAAAAAGTGTAAATCTCCACAACCCTTTTTTCAAAAATATTCAAAATAAAAAATTAGATCATTTACCGGTAATAGCCTTCCTAGTATATAACCTAAACTTACCTAACCTAACCTAACCTGGTAAAAGCAATGTACCGTCCAAGTTCGTACCAACCTCCCGAGCGATGAAACGCGTTTATACACGTACATGAATCTACACATACAGAGATTAGCATGCCTAGTTTTTAAGTTGGCGTCCGGCATTACATTTATACTCATTCGCAGTTTGACGGTTGGTCGTACGAAACTTTCTGTTCAGGTATCAAAGCAGTATCATTAGAGTATTCAACACCACGATCAATCCATCAACACAAACCCAATTCCATTCTTTTTGATTTATGTTTTGGATTAGGTTAGGTTCGGTTCTGTTCGTTTCTACTTCGTAAAGAAATAACCAATTGACGTTTAAACGTCAAAACTCGGATGCGAATATGTGCATGAATGCAGGGTACCAACTTAAAACTTATAACTGGACTTGTATGTATTTATTTCACCGTTTGGGATATGGTTACGAACTTGAACGGTACATCACTTATACCACCTAACCTAACCTAACCTAATCAAATTCAAAAGTATAACTTCGAAACATCCAACCGTCAAAACGGGACAACCAACTTGTCGCCCGTCCGATCTCAGCCCGAACTCGAACCCTCAAAGTCCTAAAATTGTATCCGCACCGCATAAAAAGCGGCCATAACTCCGCTTTGACACAGCCGTAAAAAGGAAGCACCGTCTGAAATGAGCGAACACCGCCGTCTACGACTCGGGCCGGCTAGGGTGGCCATCGTAACGCCCGCAATTGGCCGGTACAACGCTCTTCTGTCCGAAAACCAGTACAAATGGCCCCCGCGGGACCGCTTTTTGCCCGGGAACTGGGAATTCCTGCGTGCACCACCTCCGTCCCGTACACGTATCAATTAGACTTTTGGACGAAAGTGGCCTTCTCGCTTTCTGCGTTTTAATTAAGCCTTCGGATGTTTTATATTTTAATATAAAAATGTATTGCTGTTTTTTTATGGTGGTCGGATTCGGTATTTAAATATAATGAATTAATTAATATCTATGCGTAGTGGGCATATATGATAAGGTACCGCCCAGACTGTCAATACTAGTTGATAAGACTTTGTCCTGCAGTGGGTGTTTAATGATAATGATTATGCAATTAATAAATAGGTAAAACAGGGTTTTAGTTACCTATATTTATATTAATACGAAAATTAGTTGGCAGAATTGATTGGTCTTGAATCTCTCTCGTTTTTCAATCATAATAATTTTCAAATGTGAAATTTCATGATCTCAAACATGCACCAAATGGCAAATAGATGACGATTATAACTTTAGCTGAAATTTAATGTTTAAACGTATAAATAAACAAATATTTCTAACATCTAGCGACATTACTTTGAATTATAGTTTAACAATTAAACTACTCGTTAGGGTTTAGTTAAAAATATAAAGAAATTGTTAATTTTGATCAACTTTGTACATTATAATATTAACATGAGCAAGAAATAGATAGTTATTCTTCAGTTAATATAAGACGTATAACGATATTTCACAAGAACGTGAACTATTAGTAACCAGTGACAGGGACGCAAAATTAATCAATGCTGCCAACTCGTTTTTGTACAAATGTATGACGGTGAAACCGCATTTTAATAAAACATCTAATAAAATCCACAATTTGCTGTATATATCCAAAATAAACAGAAGCTTTCCGATTTATATCTGTATCGATTCGGACATGGTGTAATAAGCGCGCTTTGCGACCTGTGTCACTTTGACGTTTCGACGCGCGCCATATTGAACGTCATAAACTTTCTCACGTTTCGTATTATTTCTCGACCGTTTTCCACTACGCTTGAATGTTTTTCAATGAAAATTCACAAAACGAAGCCTGCTCTATTGATATATAACGAAAAAGCGCGATTAGTATGCGCCAAACGCTTTTTTGCGGTGGATAATTTTAACAGAATCCTCCAGAGCGTCGGAACGGAACGTGCTCGAGTTAATGATAATCCGACCGCCGTTTTCTCAGAAATACCTTGTAAAATTAATTCTTCGATGTAGTCTTTCTTCATTGCAAAAATCAGATATGGCATATTGGGCTAAAACCATTTCGGTGAAAGCCGACCAGGTGAATTCAACTTGACAGAATATAATTGGACCACAACCAACGTAGCAAAAGCCAACTTGGAGAAAATATAAAATATAGTATAATTCAACGTGTACAAATTTAATCTATGCATCGTTGTAAAAAAATACACTATATAAACGCAAAGATAAATAGTACGCACCTATTGCGCGAAAGGTACATGGGCGAAAGACAAATGAGCGAAAGCTGACTTGGCGAATCTATCCATAAAGCGGAATTCAATTGGAAGACAACTAACTTAGCTAAAATATAACTCAACGTATTCATGTGTTTTGCGTATTGTGTTCCAATTGATTTTCGCCCTAAATTCGCCAAATCAGCTTTCGCTCATTTGTTTTTCGCCCACTTGCCATGTATCATGCAAAAATATCGGATTTGAACGAGATCAGCGTTGTAAATCAACGATGCCTTTCTTTGCGCAAATTGCTTTTCAGATCCATCTACTGAAATTTGTAGATTAATCAGCTTTTAATTTTGTTCTAGGTGACTTTTCTTTAGATATATATCCTGTACATTTAGAAGACGATGCCAAATATCAATGTCAAGTCAGTCCCGGACCTCTGGGACAGCCTGGGATCAGATCGAGATTTGCTCAATTGTCGGTACTTGTACCGCCAGATCCGCCCAAAATACTCCAAGGACCTGTCTTGCTGACTACTGAAGACAGAGAAGTTGAATTGGAATGTGTTTCAGTTGGAGGAAAACCAGCTGCAGAAGTAATCCAAATCAGTTTTTTATTACTAAAAAAATCAGCACATATTTTTAAATTATTGATTTATTTTATAGATAACGTGGATAGATGGGGATGGAGTTGTGATGGGAGGAAAAGTAGAATACAGTGTAGAACCAATGGCTGATGGAAGAAGATTCACAGCGAGATCTATCCTCAGGTTGACACCAAGAAAAAAGCATCACAATACCATATTTACATGTCAAGCTCAAAATACGGCTGATCGAACTTTCAGAGCAGCTACTATTACATTGCAGGTCAGTTCTCATATAAAACTTTTTACTATACGACAGATAAATTGACGGATTAGGTTTTATAGTACCTACACTAAATTCTCTTTTTACACGGGGGATACGTTTCAAAAACTACCTTGCAAAAAAGATAAGGTGTTCATATAAAAATGGTAGATAGGTTCCAACTAGTAATACGCAATTAGAAAACGGTAATTTTTCATTTATTTAAAAAATATGTATTTAATATAATTATGCAGTCTTTCATTATCACTACTAAATAATAAACGTGCCCGTTTAAACGTCTCACGAATATAAACCTCTTGCTGTCATTTGCTGGTTTGCAATAAAATTTAAAGCACCCCAACACTTTTTTAAAACTCTATAATACTTTATACTTATAATCACAATTTGAAAAGATACTAATTTGAATTACCGCTGGGCGACCCCTACACACACACACACAACACACACACACACGTGTGTGTGTGTTTGTGTGTGTGTGTGTGTGTACGTGTGTGTGTCATCGACCATCTGCACAAAAAAATTTCATGACACGTATACAAGTCATCGGTCACGATTACATATTTCTCATTTTTTAATGCTCATTTTTTTTTACTGTATACAATGAATAAAATAATACTTAATACGAGATTCTTTGATGCTCCAGAAATAATGCACGTCGCATATTTTTCTAATGCACAAGTAATTCGTTTTAAGACACAATCTATATCTTTGTAATGTGCAGCTAAATCGCACCGTATGAATATTTACATACAATGAACATTGAAAGCTTCAAAATAAAGATCAATAAGAAAGTTAAATCCCCAAAACACAAGAGTTCCACGCATATTCCATACAAGATCGAACATGTGACCCATTTCGGCATAGTTTCGCACAAAATCGTATCTTTTCCGATGCGGAAGTGCGACAGATGCTACCCGCTAAGCAACACCGCGCGCTTAGCGTCTCATATTTCAGCTGAAGCGATATTAAATTTAATATAAGCCTGAAATATAATGCGAATTACACGTGTACACGAAACTCGCGCGGCCTTCAGCCCGAAACGTACACGAATTAATTAAAATATGCCCGCGAGATTGAAATAATTAAATTAAAAATTTATTCGATACCGCCGCTGGCGAATTGGACCCGCGCAATCGCGGGAACTCTGAACTGCAGGAAAGTATGGACGGGGGGGGGGGAGAAAGTA
>JAOXNN020000021.1:2300667-2311855 GCA_028571205.2 Hydropsyche betteni | reverse complement strand
AAGAGATAGCGATCATTTTAAAACTTCGTATTTTTTTATATTAGCTTTTGTAAAATGATCTGATCCATGTGTTTATTTAACGTAACTTATTATACCTAAGATAAAATGAATTTAAGCACTGTCAGTGCTTTTCAACTTTTTTTAAATATTATTTTCTATATAATTATTTATTATATACGTATTTCTTGATTAAATTAATTGAAGAAACGTACGTTTCTTTTCATCGACATTTGAATTTATTCATATTGAATAATTTCTGAAAGTTTTGTGAAAATTTATAAATGAATGACGATTTTAGTAGGTTGCGCTGAAAAATGCAATTTCGCACAAAAACGTGCGGTTTTCGGCGTAAGTCTAGCAGTTTCAATAGCCCGTCGGTAAAGTGTTAACAATAAAAATAAGGAAAGAAGAGAAACGCGCGGTAAAGCGCATTACAAAAAAAAACCTAACCTAACGAATACGAACGGTACCGGCTCGCAGGGCCGTTCGGAAATCCGAAATGCACGAATATATTTGCGAAAATTATAGCGATTTTTTCACACGTACATGCCACGTGGCAGACACGTGTATGCGGTCCGGTCGAAACTGGTTGTTTGCTATCTGAAACTTGCGCCATTAGTTAGCGCACGACATGTGGCGTCGACAGTTGTGACTTTTGCACGAGTGGAGAATTTTTGCGCGGGATTAGAAACTGAATAAAATTCCGATTTAGAAAGGGGCGAGTTTGCTAGATAAATTAGGTCGGATTGATGATTGTTTCATGTCGTTGGAAGCTAAATGTTTTTTTGAAGGGAAAATAGGGATTTGCTTGAAGGTTTTGAAAATGTTATTGTTTTGTGATTGTTATTGGGGTGAGGTTTTATGGTGAATGTAAAAATAAGTGTTTCTCGTTAGAGAAGGGTGACACTGTAAATTTGAGTGAAATTGAGTAATATACAAGCATTTTTACGTTTTCGTTTACTCCCCCGAACCCCAAAACATGATAACACTTAACTTACGTTTACTCTAATATTTACGCTAATGTTCACGCTGACGCTTAAGCCATATGTTTACACTTATGCTTATGCAGACGTTTACATTTACGCTTACGCTGACGATTATACTTACGTTTACGCTGACTTTTAAGCAGACTTTACACTTACTTTTAAGCAGATTTTACACTTACTTTTACGTTGACGTTGACACTTATGCTTACGCTGATATTTATGCTTACGTTTTAATTCATACAATAAAAAAATATTATAGAAAACGAACTTTACATTCATAGATATATGAGCATTTTCCTAGAGTGTAAATTTTTTTTATCATTTTCCAAATATTTTTACAAAATAATAATAAGAAATTTAATGTTAGTATGGAAAAAGATAAAAAATAATACAATAAAAAATGATATGATAAATAAAAAGAAAACGACAGTATATGCAAATTACATATTCAATGCACAATGCCTCACAAAAAAATTCAATATATAAACATCCACATAAAATAAAAATCGTCCATTGAATTCGAACTAGACTCTCCCCCCCGCTCATACAATTACTTAAAATATCACTTTCCTTATCGAATATTTACGACGCGCCTAAACCATTCTGACGCCATCATTTTCGCGCATAAAATGGCCGCGGAGTGGGCAAACGACGCGACGTATAAACTCTTAGCGGGTAAGAGCAGGGCTGCCAACGTTCACGTGCACGTTGGCCATAAGAAGGATTCTTTATCTGAACACGTCCGGACGCCACACGATGTCTCCCGAGGGACGCTGCTCGGATATTGCAACCTTTAGACCCACCTCTGCAAAAGGGAAAATTGAGAATTTTTCTGACAAGATGGAGTTTTTTTTTTTTATAGAGGTTAAGTATGAAATTGTGATTGTATGGTTCGAATTTCGATTGTTATGATTCGCTCGGAGGTGTTCTAATTAGTTTTAAGCGCTGCGTAATCAAATGAATTCGCTAATTAAATTGCAGCGATTTCGCGAACAAAGAGTCCGAGTTGATTAACATTATTTATTCTTTGCGAAGTACTTCCTCGGCCATAATTTATTTAGCGTCTTCTCGGAAAGGAAACAAGTAACGGCATAAATTTGAAAATCGCTGCATTTAATTCGGAAACAATCAAATTATTCCCGAGCGGGGGACGATTCGAAGTATCCGAATTGCGATTTTCTCGATTTTGGAATATTCGCAAATTTGTATTTTTTTTTTTTAAATATCTTACTTGATATATTATTTGAATCATATTTTATTTTATTTTGGTAATTTGAATTTAATTGAAAATCATTAAAATTCTAGAGCGATTTCCAAGTCACGAGCAATATCGCTCAAACGACGTCATATGTGACGGTTGTGTTCCATCTCTTCCCGATCCATCTAATACCTTTTATAAAAAAAATAATCTTTAAAAATAAACTTCAACCATTTATTTACAAACAAAATTTGGCTATTGGAAGTATATTTTTGTATAGTCGGGATTGAATATTTAAAAATAAGTTTTAGAATAAAATGATCGTCCCTAAAACAAGAGAGTTCATATTCTTGTTTAAATTTGATTTGTAAATTATTCAATTTGACTTGTATATGGCTGAATTTGTTTTGAATTTAATATATATCAATATCAGCATAAACTAGCCTTTATTTAGCTCTTAGCCCTTTCTCGCTTATCAAAAAATTTCACTATAAAATTTGAATAACCTTCAAATAAACTAATACTAAATTTGGAGCACAAAAACTGCAAAACCGCACAAATACCCAAACAAAAAAACCCTCAAACCTAAACCCATCACCAAACAATCCACAACAGCGACAACTCACTTTTCAACAAGTGCAACCAGGACCGGCTCAAATGTGCAGCTTACGATGCCACAGTCAAAAGGGGCCATATTTTTTATTTTTAATAAAATTTAAACATAAAGCGTACTTATTTTAAATAAAAATTTGTAAATTTCCGCTAAAAATTTTTTTATTATTTCATATATTTTGAAAATTTTTGCCATTTTTTAAGAAAAGGTTTGCAGGAAAAGTCGGTTTTTGTTAGCGTACGGTTTTTTTCGAAAAACATTGTTGTTTTTCGGTAAATATTTAAAAATCGAGGATGGGGGGGCACTGAAAATCAATCCGCCTAATGCCAGGCGCCCACTGGCGATTCAGTCAGCGTAATCGAAAATAGAACACATTGTTTTGGGATGAAATGCGCGCATATGACATATGACATATGCGCGCATTTCAACCCAAAACAATGTGTTCCATTTTCGATCGCGCGCGACCGAATCGCCAGTGGGCGCTTGGCCTAAAGCGCCACATATCCTCGATCCGGCCCTGAGTGCGACCACCCACAACCTCAAGCAATAACTTCGACCATCATAAGCTCTGCCAGACTGTGGCAACTTCCAGAACGGATCCGCACTTTACGACGCCATGGCTCCCGGACAACGAGGGAGCTTTGTGACCAGAAACTCGCGAGGCGTTTCATTAAAGCCGTTCTGTTTCCATTTCGAGTGTTTGTCACTTGAGTATATGAGTATATATATGTTTGTGTGTATTTTGTTTCGAGAGCTGCCGAGTTTATGGGTTTTGCGAGTGTAAACGGTTTGTGGAGGTCCGCGTTTGATGTTGTCGTTCGGGTTGTGTGCGGTTAATTGATTGATGGTTATTTGTATATATTTATATTATATGTATATAATATATATTTACCTTAGAAGTGATGAATTTTGTTCAGTTTGGTTTTCTGTAATGAAAAATAAAATAAATTATTACATTATATAGTTTTTTAAACAAAAATTTTGATATAAAATCTGAGTTTGAAGGATAATGTAAAGGTGAGGTCACATAGAAAGTGTAAGTATTAGTGTGATAATCAAATACAGTTAATAAAATATTTATTGCAGTATCATAAAAATATAATGAAAACTCAAGTTTTGAAAATTTGAACAAGAAACTGTAAGTATTCAAATTCATCTATTGGTCGCATGTAGCTTAATTTCAATATTAGGGTGACCATATTTCCTAAAACCCAAAACGGGATGTGTTGTGTTGCACGTTCAAAAGTTTTTCCTCAACTATTATCGTTAAGGAAATGTATAAATGTCCTAGAACCATGAAAAACAACCCAAAAAGGCGCTGCAGACAAAAAATTTTTTCAAACGTCTTATTGTTAGTTAATCAAACTATAATATATCATTATAAAACTATCATTTCACTTAATTCTTTGGTTTATTTTTTAATATTTTCACCAAATTTTTTCGTATATTCAGAAAAGTAACTACAATTAAATATGTAAACCTGAAAAACGGGACAAATCAAACAATTTTACTAAAACGACGGGACGAACGCAAGACACGACAAAAACAGAACTGTCCCGGCGAAAACGGGATGTATGGTCAAATTATTCAATATAAAAAGACGAACATTGAGTAATTATTATCAAACTTATCAAAGATTAAACTTTATCGAATGCATTTGCATACCAAAGTTGACAAGTGATATGGTCAACTAGTAAATAGGCCCGATGTTAACAACATCGGCTGCCCGATGTCCGTACCCGATTTGAATATTTAATATTTAATTAATAAAATCAAAATAGTTCATTTGTCATTGTCGCCAGACGTCATATAGGCAATGCCAGTGTAGCGATAGCCGTATAGTGTAGCGATTATAGCCGTTATATTTGAACGGCATACAGTTCAAATTGGAACGATATACAAACAAACACAGACATCCGTTATCGGTGATTATATACATGTATATGGGATTCAAATATTTTTTCCACTGCGTAATAATCGACGTATTGCATAAGTCAATAGAGACGCTTACATAGCATGATATTATAGACATTAAGTGTATACGCATAAAGACCATATACGCATGAAGAATAATTTTATAGACACAAAAAAATAATCGTATCGACGTGTCGTTTTAAAGTCGCGAGCGTCATCGAACGAACAGACAGACACACACAGAAATCCGTGATTATATATAGGGGATAGGGGATAATCAAACCCGATTTCAAAAAGCAATTTTCCAATTTCTTACAAAATAGCCACCTTCCCAAGCTCCTACCCTGAAAAAACTCATATTTCAATAAAACTACATACGACATAGCCATTGCGAAATTACAACCATAAACGACACCGACCCCAACCTAACTCAACTCAACGCACACACGAACTACAGAATATTTACGACGGGCCCGAGACAATTGGACAAAGCGAGCCTACCCTAGCCGATCGCACATACACACACGTAATGGATGTAAATCCGAATCGGTGTGCCGGTCACGCGCCATCCGCGGGTCGAATCAATCCCGGTTCGAGTCCCTACAGTTTCCCAGTGTCCCGCGGAGCCGGGATCTCCCAGAGCCAATTAAATTATGGCGATTTGGGTCAATGGATTGGACGCCCTTTATGCGATACTTCACTCTTTCGATGGACGACGTGACGGGGACTTGAGGCCAATCGATGGACGTGTCTTTTTGCATTTTTTTTTTTAAATTTAGCAAGTGTTTTAAAATTGTTTTTTTGATATCTATATGGAGGTAAATACTCCAAATTAGCACTTTTTAATTTCAAATTAGCGACCTTTCATTTCAAATTAGTAATCGTTCATTTCAAATTAGCGACTTTTCATTTCAAATTAGCGATTTTTCATTTCAAAGTAACACTTTTACAATTCGAATTAACACTTATTGTAATTTTTAATTTTTGAAAGTGTTAGTTTGAAATGAAAAAGTGTCACTTTGAAAAGAAACACGGTTGATTTGAATGAAAAAGAGTTAATAAGAAATGAAAAATTGTTACTTTGCAATGAAAAATTGCTAATTTGAAATGAAAAGTGCTAATTTGGAGTAAACAATCTGTATATAAAAATGAATTGCCGCTTAGTGTCGCGCTAAAACTCAAATACCGCTCGACTGTTTTGGATATATATTTTTTCTTTTGTTCGCTTTTACTAACGGGTGGTTTGTGAAGAAAAATATTTGGGAAATTTCTAAAGAAAAGTTGAAAAATAATATAATTAAGAATTCCCGAAAAGCCGAGAAATCGCAATCACTATGAAGAATGCGTGTTCACAACGGGAATTGGGAACTGGGAACCGGGAATCGGGAACCGGTGTGTGCAGAATGTGTGAAGACAACGGGAACGACGGGTCAACGGGACAACAAGCGCTATTTTAAGATGAAAAAAATCTAATTTAATATTTAGAACTTAAGATCTATCGTTTATCGATACAATATGCTAATTAAGGTTAGGAAAGACTCGTATTTCTGATACCAAAGTGTCATAATGTGGTTAAAAAGAGTGTTGAACATAGATGTAAAGCTCAGATTTGCAAATCATGAAAGAGCTCATTCTAGAATAAGTATGGGCAAAAGGTGGCCAAACCCAGCCCACAGCCTGATTTTATTTTCAACTAGATGTGGCTTTGGCCCGCGATGGTCCAAAAAATTACAATCTAGCATCTAAAACCGGAAAAAATTACCCACCTATGTTTTAGAAGATTCGGAAAGTGGCAAGACGAAAAAAGAATTTTGAAATGGACGTCAAATTTTACTTCAAAATTGCTTAAATTTCATAAAAAAAACTTTTTTGCGTTTCTCATGAAAAATTCGATTATATAAACATTATCACATAACCTGATTAATTTGAGCTCAAAATGAAACTTTGAATACGAAAAGACCCGAATTCGCACAGTACCCAAATTAATACCCGGCTTAATAACAACAACATATACCGAAAGAGTCACGTTTAATCGGCGTAATGAAAAAAGTTAAGCACCTTGTATGCGACGTGTAAACGTGTTAAGCCCCGGCGCTTATTTGAGAATACTTTATTAGGGTGACACATCAACCGAAAAGGGAACGATTGTAACAGAAGATAGGCCAAAGGTAAAGGCGGGGAAAAGAGAGGGCAGGCACGAATCTCGCATAATCAAACAGAAATTGTCAAAGCAAATATCCCTAAACCTTCGGCGCGAAAAGGGGAAGAAAAAGGGAAGAAACGGGCCGGAGAGGTCCCGCGTTAATTGTATGCAAATTGAGCGACGAGGGTAACCATGAATAAAGATGACGGTGTAAATTATTCTTATATTAAATTTGATCCAGTGCTCTCTTTTGAGGCGAAAAGTTAAATCCGGATTCAATTTTGTTTATTTTTTGATACGGCTCGTATTTTTTTGTTGTATGTAAAAGTTGTTTAATTTATTAAGCTTGTTTGTTATTTTCAGCGGAAACGTTTTCGAAAAATTTTCTTATTTTATTGAATTGAAATATCTTATTTTGCGGTACAATAAATTTATTCGAATTTTATATTAAATTATATGAATTGCGATTTTTTTTATCGAAAGATAATATTTTCGTCAATAAAAGCTTTATATATTTCTTTACCGTAAATTAATCATTTAACGAAATATCGAGTCCGAAATATTTTCAGTTTTTTATAATGTCAAAAATTATCACAGACAAACAGAAATTTATCAGTATTATTATATGTTTCTTTTATATATTGTAGTCAACTATTATAGTAAGTATGGAGTCTTTCAATAGGGACGCTTGAAATTTTTTAAATTAAAACAGCAATGTTTTTAAAATAACATCAGTCAAATTTGATATCAATCGTTTAATAGTGTACGGAAAATTACTATGAAAGGTTATAACGCTGAAAAACGTGTGTAAATCATAAAATTTTATTGTACATTTTAAAATCGAGCGTCCCTATCGAAAAAACTGGGGTACAAAAACGAAACCATCCCGTATACTACCTATTTTCATAAAAACCAATTCCATCACAAAACTATCACATAAAATTTTGATTCAATTAAAAATCATTCCCTAGACTAAAAAAATTCATTTCCCACCACGAAATTCACACACATTCCATCATCCCGAAAAAAAAAAAATCGAATCCTCACCCCACTCGCCACACTTTCCCATCGAAGGCACATCTCATTGTTGTGTTTATTCAACGTTTACTTTGTGTGAGTTGCGGGGAAGGCTCCGTTGTGTGTAATCCCTCTTATCCATTAATCCACGTGTCATTTTTTCTCGGTATTTCTTTTCGCCCGGGTTGTGTTCGCTCTAATCTCATTACATTTGTACTACACAGAGCGGCGCTTCTCAAACTTGCGTTGCGCAATTAATCTTCCTTTCGCGGATTCCGTGTTCGCCAACGCGAGGATTCGGACTTATTCGATTTTAATTTCGTTATTTTTCGAAGCAATTTGTTGAGGCTTCAATTTTTTTCCGCGTTAATATAATATAGCGCGTTTCCCGCGCGCGGGCGTATAATTAATTTATGAATATTGTTGGGAAGTTTATTTTGTTTGTTAGCGTGAGGAAATTTGTCTTCGGTAAAGCAAGTATGATATTTAAAGTTTTTTTTTGTTTTAAGACAAAAAATTGTAAAATTCTTGTGTTTTGATAATGAAACGTCCAATTTTTATGTTAAAGAATACTTTACTCTATAATGGTGTAGTGACATAAATTTTCGCTACCAAAAAATTCATAGAAAGCTTAGATTTATTTTCACCCCCACGTAGTTCCCCTCTGGATTTTTCGTTGAATTAACTATTATTAAATACTATTATATAGGCCCGATGTTAATAACATCGGCTGTGAATTTATAATTATACTATTACGTAATAAAATAAAAATTAAATATATCTATGCGAAAATATTTTATAATCGTGCCATTGTGCTAACAATTATAACCGTATAGCCGTATGCGATTATAGCCGTTATTATAATAACCATAAAGGCTAAATTTTAAGCACGTGATTCTATAGAACAGGCGAGAATGATGTAAATAGTGTAGCTATTATTATAGTCATTATTTAATGGGAATACAGGCTAAATTGGAATTCATTAGAACTCGCAAATATTTAGTATCATATTATAGACGTTAACTGTATACGCATAAAGACCATATTATTATAAAAAACGCGAGCGTCATTTCCACACACACACACACACACACACACACACACACACACACACACACAGAATTCCGTGATTATATATAGGGGATTTAATGATGAATCATTTAATATTAGTATTGTGAAATTATTTTTGTAGGTAAAAATCTAGATAGGGAAAATGATGTAGAATGAAAATGATGAGGAGAAAATGATACGAGGTGAAAATGATTTGGTATGAAGGTAATGTAGGGTGAAGATGATGCAGGATCAAGACAATGCGGGTAAAAATAATGCTGGGTGAAAATGATGCAGGATCAAGACAATGCGGGTAAAAATAATGCTGGGTGAAAATGATGCGAAAATAAAATTATTGGAGTAAGCTTTCGGGGGGCAATATTTCTATGAATTTTCTAGTAGAGACATTAATAGAATTGATGATGTTCGTAAGACCAAAAAATTACATTAAAAAAATATTTTACTGTAAAAACATGCCAAATTTCTTTATGATCATGCTCACCATGAAGCCTCGTCTTTACATAAATTTCATACTGATCGAACCTTATTTCTATTGAATACAAAAAAAAAACATATTTCATAACAAAATTTTCAACAAATTTATAAAATTACAATAAAAAATCCACCCCAATAACGCTCAATCAAACTTTTCCATATAAAAAAATGAAACAAACCGCTGAAAAGATAACCAACGTCCGGGTTATATGCCTCGTTAAAACTGGATAGAACCTTTTTCGACTCCGAATTCCGACAGCCACTCCGCAAACGGGAACGCGCCCCCGCTGACGGAACTCACATTATAAACGGGAATATACGCATATATATACATACATATGTCCGCGTGTACAAAGTGTATACCCACGTATTCCCAATTAACGCCGTTCCCTAATTCCGGAATGAAATCCGGTCACCGTGTCGAGTGCTAGACGAGCCGAGCATAATGAGAAAGTTTCGAAATTCGCGCTCGCGTCAATTATATTCAGTGTATGTGTGTATATGTATATGTATATGTGTATATGTATGGGTGTGTGTGTGTGTGTGTAGAAGGGCTTGCTCGTTAATTTGAAATTTCACGAATATTCGCCATTCGTGGGCGGTTGTTTGATTGGAGTTTTCCGGAAAAATTTGATCGGTCGGATTGATGTTTTGTTTGTCGATTTTGTATTGGTGGTTTTATTTATATCATATTATTGAAAGTCTTTTTGTATGTTATTTATATAATTTATTGTATAAAAGCTATATAAGGTGCTTAATTTATAAACTGACCCCGCCTTTATTTTAATAAAGGTGAAGCCACATAGTATGAAATTATAAATATTATGTATATTAAAGTTAACCTTATTTAAATATGAATTTAAGACTTTTTATATAAGAATGAAAAACCAAATTTTGACTTTTTGGTCGATATTAGAATAACGATGAGTTATTATTATAGATAAGACCTTGACATTTTGCTTAATTTAATTTTTTTCATTAATGAAAACACTGTTTTAATGATAGTTATTACAACGTTACATTTGTCAAACTATTGATATTTTCTATATTAAAAAAAAAAAACATTATTCTGTACAAAAATATATTCGGAAATAAATTATACAATTAGGTAGACTTAAAGTTTTTTTTTTCTCTAACAAATCGCGATCGATCAAAGATATTTAATAGGCGTACAAAAACGCATAAATCTGAATTAATAACACGTCGATTATTATAATTGCTAAATCACGATCCGAAACAAACAATTAAATATTTTTTTCTATGCCTATTCGAATTGCGTGCGAGATTCGTACGATCTAGATTTAGATTTCGACACGTTTCTAAGGCTATGATAGAAAAATTGCGTGATGATAACGTACTAAAGTTTCCAAATATATTTCGAGATTTTTTTTTACCATAGGATAGAATAAGTTGCTTTCGCATGAATTAAAATCACTATTTTCTTATTTAGTTTTGTGTTGAAAATTTATTGATGTGTATGCAGCCTTAATCTTGGCCTACAGGGCCTTGTTAGTAATAAGTAGGACCAATCAATCTATTCACCATTCTACCGGGAGTCTAAATTTTTAAGTAAAATAATTTGAATACAATGATTATGGTAAAATATGAAGTTAAGCTATAGTTAGTATATGAATATAATCACGTTTTATTAATATAAAATGTCATTTTAATAAGATTAAAATATTCAGTATTTAGTATATCAAAAATTAATAAACTACTAGCGGTAGTACCCGGCGTTGCTCGGGTTCCCGATACTCGTTCCCGGTTCCCGA
>JAOXNN020000021.1:2285808-2300567 GCA_028571205.2 Hydropsyche betteni | reverse complement strand
TATATCAAAAATTAATAAACTACTAGCGGTAGTACCCGGCGTTGCTCGGGTTCCCGATACTCGTTCCCGGTTCCCGATTTCTGATTCCCGTTCCCGATTCTCGATTCCCGTTGTGAACACGCGTTCTGCACACACCGGTGTACCGATTGCATTAAAATTGTAGTATTGTTGTTTAATTAATTTAAGTATTTTTTTTATTTCGAAAATACATTGAAGATAAAATACTCCTGATTATATGCAATCTTCACAAAACAACTGTAGAGCAGATTGCGGAGTGTGTCGACATTTTTTAGCTTTTATTTAGAGATTTCTTTATTATTTTTCTTTAT
This sequence comes from Hydropsyche betteni, assembly GCA_028571205.2. NCBI lineage: Eukaryota > Metazoa > Arthropoda > Insecta > Trichoptera > Hydropsychidae > Hydropsyche > Hydropsyche betteni. Next base: position 2,300,238 of record JAOXNN020000021.1, on the reverse strand, counting down.
AAATCACCCATTAGTTAAAACGAATAATAGAAAAAAATAAATACACAAATCAGTCAAGCGGTTTTTGAGTTTTATCCAGACCAAAGACCAAATACCTGCTACGATTCATTTTTATATACACAGATTGAAAAACTATTTTATGAATATACGTTGAAAGTGAAACTATTATACATGATGAACATAAAAGTGTCTTATGAGCGAAAATACAAAAACGCATATGTATTTCTTAAATATTTTCCCAAATTTGCAAAATATGCTTATGCTCAAGCTCGTTTGACCTTTCCAAAAGATTTTTCGATTCGAAAAATTATAAAGCGAACTATAACATCACCATTCAAACATTATGCACGTAAAAAAACCCCAATATTTTTTTACTAAAAAAAATTAATTAAAACCCAAAAAAAACGGCATAAATCCCCACAGGACCGATGAGTGGCCGCAAAACGGGCGTCGGTGGCCAAGTTGCGGAATTTTCGCCATAAATCCGACCCTCTTTACGAATCTTCGCTCTCTGGTCTGCAAAGTTGCGACATCGGCCGACGCGAGACAACTTAAGAGCCCCCTTTGCCCACGGTTGTAAATCACTGCTTCGGCCGCGGATACATATTCGGAAAATGCTGAGCGCTTCTGAAAACCGAACGGGCCTACCGACTTTATCGGTCTATTATTCAAATTGGTGAGGGTAGGGGGGGGTGCGAAGGTGGGTTTTTTTTTTGCGAGGATGCGATTGTGCTGATTCGGTTTTTTTTTTGGTTTATGATAACTTGAATTTGTGGAAGTTTTAAAAGGGGGTTGTTTAATTTATTCAATTTGGTGAAATTTTGTTATTTGAAAAAATAAATTTAATTTTGCCATATTCATACTCTATTCTTGTGTATTAGACTCTTACATGTTTTGCTCTTAAATATTCTATATTTACATATACCTTACAAACTCTACCCTTACATACTCTATCTTTACATATACTAACCTAAAATTATACATACATACTATCTACTCTTACATACTCTACGCTTAAATATTCTACCTTTACATATACTATCCTTATATACTTTACTCATACATATTCTACCTTTATATACTAAATCGTTTCATACCGTAACCTTCCATACTCTACCTACATAATTATATACTAACCTTACATAATTAATCCAAACATATTCTACTTTTACATACTCAACCATTATTTTTTTTTAATTTCCCCATGTTCGGTTTTTATCCTGTGTTTGGTGGTATTGGCGAATGTCTTTCTACACCCATAGAGTACCACGAGGAGGTTATCACCTTGCTCATAGCAACAACTAAAACAACAACTGATGTGATAGGAAGTACATAGAAAGGAAAGACCGATTCAAACGCGTTTTCAGCACATACCGGTGTACCGAACGCCAACGATTAACTGTAATTATTGTCACAATCAATCACGACGCCGGCACGTTTTATCATAATTTTTATGGCAATGGATAGATGGGGCTTGTAATTAGAAACCATTTTTTAGAATCATCTCATTAACGAGAGATTTTAACTCTAATTTTCTGGTCAAATGGTTATATACCAAATTTGAGACGATCGAGTGTTAAAAAAACGGAATCATACTCTAGCCATACCCGCAGCTTGAACCATCATCATTACGATTGAAAATCCCCGCAACATACCGCTGCACCATAGGCTAGCTTACCTTTAAATATACTGCCATTATATACTTAGCCCAGACATACTTTACCTTCACATATTCTAACCTTACAAATTTTACCCTCACATACTCTATCTAAAATCAAATTAAAATTCACCATTTGTTGCGAATCAAGACTATCAAATCCCATTATATTCAATAACAATCAAACCCTCATGCACGTATTTCCGATCGAACGCGGCCCACCCCATAATAATCAACAATTGCAATTCTAGACACGTGTCAAAACACGTGTCTGGGCTAATCCGCGAAAGCGAATAATGCGTTTCCGCACAAAGCCCCCGACGCGACACGTGATAATTAATCACGCGAATTATCATGTCCCAAATCGGAATTGTTCAACGGATTGATTTCGAAAAAAGTCCGTTAAGGGAACCGACCAATCTGGGTAGAACCATTGGAAACTTAACACCATAAATAACGACAATAAAAAAGGGTACGAGGTCGTAAACGTCAAATCGGTACGATCTCGCGATTTCGGATTAATGAATTTTCGGCGAATAATTGCCTCTACGTGCCGCCGAGATTCGGTTTTTTTCGGTGCCGAAAATCGGTAAATTAGGAAAAGTGTGTTGTGTTTTTGAAAAAAAGATCTGATGTAGACGTTTCGGGAAATGGAACATTTCGGCGCTTTTGATGAAATCATTTTTTGATCTGATGAGAAATGTTTAATTTTTTTTTTAATATTATTTTAACTGTGGTTTTTGTATTAGCGAAAGACTTCATGGTTAAGTATGACTGTGAGAATACAAAAATGAACGAAAATACCTTCAATTTATATTCACTGTGTGGCCTCACTTTAATGTCAAAATAAATACACTACGCACACTATCCATTTGTTGACCAAGTTACTAGATACTTAATTTTATCAATTTTTGAAATAAAATATTTTTTTTTTTTTGATAATTTGATTTTCAATGTAACTTTTAAAAGAAAATAATTGACCCATACAATAATTGACTAAAAAATCAATGATTCAATTTTTCATATGAAAAATAATAATTTTTGATTAATATGAACAAAATTTGTTTCCACTAACCACTAAAAGATTAACCACTTGAATGCTGATGAGCTCTATCTATAATATAATTAATTTTTGAAAAAAGAAATTTAAATATTCACCTCAACACTTTTGATTATGACAATTACCAAAAAAAAAAAAACACCACCAAAAAGAAAAAAAAAAAATCGTTTTTTTTTTATATTTTAAAATCCGACATAATTCAATAATCTTGGTCCACGGTCAAAACATCGTCGTCACGCCCACGCTGAACCCCCGTTCGGTCATAATTCACTTTAAGTTGTTCGACGCCGAAAAGGTTAAAACAAGTGCGATGTTTTCCCGACGCTAACAAGGTTTTTGCTGAAGGTCTCGGTCCGCACCCCCGGGGGACATTACGGTTAAAACACTCGAACAAGGGACGTCCCTTAAAAATTCCCTAAGCCGGGACCCCGAGGGACCACAGGTGACGGGATCCCGGCGGGGGCGGGGGGGGGGATAAGCGCGAAATTTATGCGCTGCGGCTTCGGGGGTTGCCAGGATGTTGTCAATGGAAATAATTTAAAGTTGGCGCCGAAAGTTGACTTGACCCTTTAGGGCTGTAGGATTTTGGATCGAATTCGTTTTTTTTTTTAATTTAAACTGATGAGGTTTTTTTTGATGGTTTAGTTATTATTTTGGAAATTAGGCTATATATTTATTGGTTATTATTATTTGAACTGTTATATAGATCTGATGTTAATAACATTGGTTGTGAATTGATAACCATACTATTACGTAATTAAATAAAAATTAAATATATCTATGCAAAATTATTTTATAACCGTGTTTGTAAGATTAAAGGGTAAGATTATAGCCGTCATTATAATGACCATAAAGACTAAATTTGGAGCTTGCGATTTTCGAGCTCGAGAATGATGTAAATAGCGATTACAGCTGTTATTTTAATGGGCATACTGGCTAAATTGGAATGGCAAACCCAGTAGTAACATCGGGTGTCCAATGCCCGTACTCGATTTGAATATTTAATATTTAATTAATAAAACCAGTTCATTTATTATTGTCATCATTACGACATATAGGCAAATCCAGAGGCAGTAAGTAATAAGCATCATACTGTAGACGTTAACTGTATACGCATAAAGACCATATTACTATAAAAAGTCGTGAGCGTCATTTGAACAAACAGACACACACACATAAACAGAAATCCGCAATTATATATGAGGGGTTGAGGTAAAAAAAAAATATATTTGCAAATGCTTAGTTTTGATTTTTGAAGTTAAGTAATGTGGGGAATTTATATAATTTAAGTGTTTGATTTTTGAAAAATATTTTAGTTTTAAACGTAAAAACTGATAATTGAAGTTAAGTGACAAGTAGCATGAATAGTAGAAAGATATGATTGTATTATAACGGAAAAATTTCAAAGTAAAAATTTTCAATATCTCCATTAGAGTTAACTTTTGATGGAAATCTTCCAAATTTTCTGCCATATCTTTAAATTTCAAGAAACTTCATCATTTTCATACTAAATTTCATACATTCTGATACTATTAGTATTCTGATAGCATCAGAATGTATTTTCATACAATCTGATACTATTGTATCATTTTGTATAACGTTTTATTACGTAACCAATCCATTACCATTTAAATCCTTCAAATTCAACCAATAAAAAACAAATTTATACAACAAAAACCTTCTCTCTCAAATATAGTTTAAAGTAATTAGTATTTGTTTCTAGTTAGAGATTACGAAGCAATTACACAAATTAAAGCGGTATTAATTGAGCACGTACCGCGTACGTAATATGCGAATAGTTATGCGAACAGAAGCGTGCACTGAATATGTTCAGCTCGAAAATTCTCCACTCCAGCGACAACTGAAAAGGTCTAAAATTTCCCGACCAACTTTCGTCTATAATTACACCTTTCAGCGTTTCAGTCCGAACTACGAATCGACCAAATTTCAGCAGGGAGAATTTCCAGCGAACTATCCGATACGTGCGCGACACTAAAGCGGTTAAAAGTTAACACTGTCCGGTCAACTTTTTATTGGGAGAAAAAAAATCTGACAATTTAGACTTGAACTTTATGGACGATTAACGCCGGGCTTTAATGCGTTAACGCTTATTTTATATTTTGTTTTATTTACGATTTTCGAAGGGTAAAACTTGTATTTTTTTTTGAATGCGTTAGATTTTATCTAGACATCTGTGATTTTACGAGGCTGTTTAACAACGTTGATAACTAGTTGTTAAATTTTGAATTAAAAATGTGTCATTAACGTTTACGTCTGCGACACGCTGTGATACCTAAAACGAAAATATTTCAAAATAACATTTCAATCCTGACATTAGATTTCAAAGATATTTTTTAATACAGGTTATTCTAGTTTGATGACACTTAAAGTGTAAATCGTAGTTTTCGTTCAAAAATTATAATATTTCACAAACGAAAATCTCATCAACTAATTTAATTTATACATTAGACAATAAATATGACGTCCCATGTCCCGAAAGGTTCGGTAATTAGCAAAGTTTTTTAATCCGGAATTGATCCCCGTTTAATAGCGTCGTACACTTTCAAGGAAAAATTGCCTGCGGGGAAATGTCGAAAATTCGCAGAGAGAAAGCTTTAATGAGTCAAAAAGGAAAAAAAATTGGAAAAGAAAAGAAAATGAAAATAACGCGTTTCAAACGGATCGCGTGCGATCGTTTTAGCCGGAACGCAAAACGGCGCCCGGGGCGCAAAGGGTTAAAATTAAATAAATTTCACTATGGCCTATTTTATTCGTGCTGAGAGTTAATTGTTTTTTTTTTCAAACGAGTGAACGTTTGCCCCGCAGGTTTAAAAATCTCGATATTAAATTGCTTTATAATTATTGATATGATATTTTTAAATATTTGGTAGTGAAATTGTTTTGATTCTATTCTAATGTGAGTTTGATCGATTCTCATCAAAAATTTATAAAATTTTTTAAATAAGAAAGTTTTAAGTAGTAAAAACACGATGAAATTGGAATTATTCCGGCAATTCAATTTAAAAAAAAATATATATATGTTTGTGACATTTTCAAAATTGTTTAATTCATGTACGGCACAAAACAATTATGCTTCGTATGCTTTGAAAATAATGGGATTGGGCTTTGTTGATGTTTTTTAAAACTAATCATTTAAATTATTCGAATTTTGAACTTATTTTTAATTTTCTTTCCATCTACATATTGAAAAATCCGCTTTGTATATAACAATTAGAGCTTAAAACAAAAAAAAAAATCCAACCTAATTCAATTTTTGTCATGAAAGAAAAGGGTTTGGAAATGAATATAATTTTGATTCTAATTTTGATGAAAAAGATCAAAAAAGCTCCATCCCACTATATCATTTACATACAATAGAAAACTTTCTTACCTCCTACGCGAATCAAACAATTTTGCAAACGACGCATAACATATGAGGGGTTCGGCAGAAAATAAGGCTAAGCGACATTGTCGCTTTTGGAGATATTAAGAAAAACAGTTTATATGTTTTTAAATGCAAATGAAACTAGGAGTAACCCGACATAGTGCTGTCATCTTTTAAGAGAGTTTGAGAATTATATGTTAATTTATGCAGGAAACGTACAAATTTTCCTAGTAAATGAAAAAACTCAATTTTGTAATTTTGGCGCTTAGCTTTATTTTCTGTCGAACCCCTCATATAATATACTAGTATAAAGGCCCGATGTTAATAACATCGGATGTGGGGAAGAAAATCATCATCAACATCATCATCATCATCATCATCATCATCATCATCATCATCAACATCATCATCATCAAAATTCGCGGTTCGGGTCGTCATTTGAAAAAAGGAAAAAATAAAATCATCATCATCATAATTACCATCATCATCATCATCATCATCAAAAGTCGCGGTTCGGGTCGTCATTTGAAAAAAGGAAAAAAGAAAATCATCATCATCATCATCATTTAAAAGTCGCGGTTTGGATCGTTCATTTAAAAAAATAAAAAATTCGCGAGCGTCATCGACACCCACAGACAGACAGACAGACACACAGAAACCCGCTATTATATATAGGGGATACTGACTATAAAAAAATCATCATTTAATTGCAAACATAACACCCACACCGAAAACACATCACAAACTCCAAGCAACATTGAACATCTGAAAACGTGACGTCTGAAAAAAAGTTCAGCCCATAAACACACGCACGGCACAACGTGACATAAGAGCGTTCCTGTCATTTGTCTCGCAGAGCTTTCAACTTGAATAATATATTTTTGACATCATAAAAACTTTCCCACTCCCGCACGTCTACCCAGTCTTCCCGACGGAAACTCTCAGGGCGCCCCTCGCGGGGACTGGGCGGGGTGCGGGGCGCGGGGCGGGGTCGAAAACGGTGCTCTTAGTGAAAGTTTTTGTTTGGCTAATTGAGACTTTGTTCATGAGATGCTGTAAAATTAACTAATAAAACTTCCCGGCGAAGACGCTTTTCCAGGGGAGGGATGCGCAAAAAACGACCGGAAAGTTTCGATGCGGTTCTAACCTTTTGGCGGTTTATTAAACGATGCGCGTTCGGAAAAATTGAAAATTTCCCGTCGGTTTTTGTAATTTTGGAGTGTTCTTGTATCGTTTGAGAATTTATTAAAATTCGTTTTCATAAACTTGGTAAATGAATCGTTAAAATATTCAGGTTGTATTAATATGGACAAAAAAACTGGTGTTGATTTCAAAAATTATAAAGTAACGGTAATAAGTAGTTGTTATAAAAATAAGTGCCTAGTGATTTGAGCGACTTCAGCGATTCGAACGACAAACTGGGACTGATTCAAAGACTTATCAAGTCAATAATAACTATGATAAGTAGTTGCTTTAAGTGCTTGATGATTTGAGCGACTTCAATGGTTTCAGCGACTTGGGCGATTTGAATGATAAACTGAGGCTGATTTGAAAACTTATGAAGTCACTAAAAACTGTTATAAATATTGTTTCTTTTACAATAAGTAACTGGGGATTTGAGCAACTTCAGCAATTTGAGCAACTCGAGCGACAAATTCATTACAAAATCTCACATTTTTTACCCATAATAATAATAATTTATGTTTTCGTTATTATAACTATATTTTATATCATATAACCACTTACTGCACCATTGTCGGTGCATCAGGCAACTGTATTGTTACCAATTTGTCGCTCGAATCCCCAGTATCAAATCCATGCTCTGATTAATGAATACAAATGAGACAAATGACTATAGATAGTTACAAATTTTAAATAATATTACACTATCGTAACATTTAACGACAACGTTTGGCATCAAATGCTTCGAATGACATATTGCGACAATTCGTCGCTCATCAGCGATAGCAAATAATTCGTTTGAATAATATAATATTTCAAACGTATAATTATCGATATCGATGTCGTCGAAAAGTCGCTCGTATTAAAATTAAAAAAAAAATCGAAATTTTATAAAATATTTTGAAAAATTCGTAATTTCCGTATTTAGCGAAAGTTAAAAAAGAAAAACAGCTTTTCCTGAAGGTGTATCACGTCAAAGATTTCCAACCCTCCGTGTATACACCCTCTCGTCGTTATTTTTGCAAGACAACATTTTTACATTCGCCCCTCCCTCCCTTTATACGAGTATTGTTGGTCTCCCCTCTTTTTCTTGGTCCCTTTATACTCAGCCATTGTTAACGTTTCTTAGAAATAACTAGATGTGCTGAAACTTGTTTGAAGACCCGCTTAAACTTTCAGGCCCTCAACCCACCCGCGTTCTTCAAAGAACAAAAATAAGAAAGCTAATATCGCGAGGTATTCGCGATGTGACGTTTTTTTAATCTATTTTTACGAAAGTTTAATTATTTCGATTCATATATTTTTAAAAATCGGAGTACCCCTGAATTTATAATTTTGTATAAAGATAGAATGAAGCATAGAGAATATGTTTAACATTAAATTGTTTGTCAATCTAATAAAGATATGGTTTGTGGGAGAAGACAGATTTATTGCAGTGCCTAAAAAATCAATCGAATAAAAAATATTATAATGATCATATATTATAATTAGAGGGTAGACTTGACTCCATATTGTCTATCAAATAATTTCGTTAAAATAGTGAGAAAGAAAGAAGCTTTGAAAATATTTATTATGGAACAGTTTGTCAATCTAATACTGATATGATATACCCGATTATTGGAGTGTCAAGAAAATGTGATGAATAAGACTTTAAATAATTTGGCATATGGATAATGAGACACATAACTATTATTAATCATATAATTAAGAGAGTAAACTTAACTTTATATTGCCTGATAAATAATTGTGTTACAATATTGAAAAAAGAAGCTTTGAAAATATTGTGTATCAAACAGTCAATATAATACAGATAATACACGTTGTTAGACCCGGTGTTTTGTAGTGTTCAAAAATATCGTAGATTATTTTTGTTATAAAATGTGGATAATGGGTACAAAACGATTATCAACAATAAAATTAGCAGGTAAACCCAAATCCATATGGTGTTTATTAAATTAAAAATAATAAAAAAGATTTAAAAATATTGAATACTAGATAGATGATAAGACTTAACATCGAAGAAAGTGTGTACCCTGATTCGCATGGATCGATAAAAATATCATTTATTATATCGAAATATTCAGTAACAAAATAAATCATCGTAAAAAGTCATTTGTCACTAACCGCTGGATGAAAAACAATAAAAAAAAAGTAAAATAATTATACAGTTAATTTATTCGAAAATATGTTAAACATGATAGTCGTATTTTTCGCGGTCGAATTCCTCGAACGTAAAAAAAAAAAATATTTGTTCAGAGTTCATGTCGCATATATTTGCGATAAATAAACGTTTTCATGCACGTGAAACAATAAAAAACGTGTTTAGATGCAAATTATATTTCATAAGTCAAATTTCAGCGCGGGCGAGGGGAAGCGGGGTACGGGGGGTGGCATAAAGGAGTCGCGCGCCTATCAAGATTTTGGCCACAACACGACTTTTCGCGTGCGTGTATATTTCAGAAACACACTTATCTCGACGGTCGGATAAAAGCTTGACGCTTTCTTTTTTCTTGTTTTCTTTTTTTCCTCTGGACGTATTTTTTTTATTATTATTCTCTCTCTGCGAGTTTCGCGCAATTTTTTTTCGTGTTGTTGTTTTGGAAACTTCCTCAAAAGTGATGTTCCGGGGGTGGAAGACATCATTTTATGGGAGTTAAAGTGTATAAAATACGGGCATGGAGTGTATCAAAATTTTTCATTTATTTTTTTGTTATAAATTCAAATTTAGAACGAAAATTAAAATTTAGAACAAAAAAAGGATCGGTTTGTCGTTTATTATTGAATATTTGTTCGAAAGTAATATAAATTGTATAAATAGATATTGATTTTTGTGTCACGCTGTATATAAAGAAACGAGCGTCTATTACTACAAATAAAACGACCTGTTGTATAAAAAATGAACGACTTTCGTAAATCTGTCAACAAAACAACTTTAACCTTACAAAACGATTTTCTTTTTTCGGCGATATTTTTTTTATCATGTTTTATTTTCTGTGCGATTTTTTCGTATTTAATGTCGACAAACTAATTAAATGAACATTTGTACTAATTAAATGATCTTTAATTGGTACAAATGATACAATTCGCTCTATAAATAAGAAGATGTTTTTATACTTCTTTTGTTTAATTATAATATGAATTGTTTGAAGAAAATTGCAATGCGATTAATTGAATTTTTTTTCAATATTTTCATGCTTCTTTTCTATATGATTAATGATTGTTTTGTTCCCCATCGTCCAGATTTCATATGCAAAATAACTTACAGTCCTATTTTATTTTTGGACCATGCAATAAACCGAGTCTACCCGCTTGTATTATATCATATTTTATTTTCTATTCAAAATTTTTAAAACTGCTTTCTTTCTCATTATTATATAATAACAGAATTATTTGGCTGATACCACAGGGAGTCAGGTCTATACACTGGTTATAAGATTAATAATTGTTTTGTTCCCCATTATCCAAATTTTATATGCAAAATAATCTACAGTCTTATACGATTTTTGGACTCTGCAATAAACTGGGTTTACCCGCATGTATTATATCATATTTTGTTTAATTTTCAAAAATTTAAATACTGCTTTCTTTCACACTATTATGACGGAATTATTTGACTGATACTATACGGAGTCGGGTCTACCCCATAGTTATAAGATTAATAATCGTTTTGTTCCCCATTATCCGAATTTCGTACTCGAAATAATCTAAGGCCCCGCTTGGAATTTTTTCAGGTGTGAATTTTCACATTTTGTTCTCCATTAAAAAAGGACTGTTGAGCTTTTGCCGGAGAAAGGAACTAACACAAAAAGGAACGTTTTTCATACTTAATCCTGGAGCATAGTGGAGAACCGTGCTCGCACTAATGGTTCCTAAATCCAGGATTATTATCGCGTTCGCTCGGGCGATATCCACAAACGAACTTTCAAAGGTGGAAGAAAAAATTTAAATAAAACGAAATTTCTCCACTCGGAAAATCAATACGGAAACGTTTTATTTTTAAGGTCCTTTTCACGTTCGGATATTGAAAATCGCAACGGCGCAAAGAGGTGCAAAATGAAAGTGCGCTTTGTTTTATTTATGGCCATAAATACAAGAGAGTGTGACCGAGCAAGTTAGATTAAAATTTATTATGGACGACGATGGGATTACTTATACTGCGACTCAATATTATAGTGATGTTTAATTACCGCGATAATTATTTAATTTAACCCTTCGACACTCCCAGATGATTAAAAACGTACAGTGCAAAAGTGCGGTGAATTTAAATTGAGTTAACCCTCTATAAGTGGGGTATGAAATTATGATTTAATATAAAAAAAAATTATATATTTTTCAAAAAAAAAATTGTATCACATAACAAAACGAGTCTCTGATTTCATAAAAAAATAATATCAAAACATTCCAACCAATAAACGGTTAAGTATCTTAACTGTGTCGTAATGGAACTATGAATAAGTAATGTTCAATTATGTTTCGTAACACACGTCGCAACACATTCGAAACTGTTATCTTTCTATTTGAATAAAAAAAGTTTTATTTTTATTGAACTTGACACGTCGTTAGATTTAACCGTCAATTAGTCACAGTTAACCGATTGATTTATCATCGGATGCAAATTGACGAGTTTTTCGAACGGTTCAATCGACCGGAACGAGTTAGAAGTCTGTAGTAGAATTCTTCATATTTTTATTGTATATATTCGAAGGAAAACTTTGAGAAACGTAGAAGAATATGTGGGGGTTGTAGCATTGTAGAAATATACAAATTGGATTACTTGCCATGGCGAAAATTTGAAATTATTGCAAGGGCGTGTTTGTGCTCCGTACATTTGCGACTCTAGTATTTTATACAAAATATATTCAAATACATATTTTTATATATGTATATTATATTATATGTATATAACCCAATGACGATATATATATAGATATGCGTTACGCCACGTTTGTGTAATCGCTTCATTTATGAACGAAGCAAAGAATCTTGCTTTATCAATGTTTTTAATAAGATCTGGTGAAATATAGGTGCCATTTAATTTAGATAAATCATTTAACGCTTTCTGTCAAATATGACAGTTAACGTGCCTTACAGCAGAACTTTTCCACGTGCCGAAATTTCCAAATAGTTTTTACAGAGTGGTAGGCGCGTCGAGGAAATTTTAACGCCTTCTAAATATAAATATGTCATAAGATACGTCAACCGTCATATTTGACAGAAGACGTCGAATGACGCGTTTACGCTAGATGGCGCCTATTGACCAATAAAAATTGTTAAATTTCACAGAAAAAAATATTTTTTTTTCTTCCATGAACGAAGCGATCACACAAACGTATTGTAAAATATATATTATTTTTAGATTATCATTGACAGAAATTTAAGATGTGATTTTCATTCATACATTGTTTCAAAAATAACTAAGCTATAAATATGACTTTTAGAATGAAATTGTATTTTCGAAGTAAAAATAGCGAAAGTTTTTCATCGACGTATAAAAAGTTAAATGTTAAGGTACTATTAAATTCGGTGAAAATATTTTGATATGCTATTTTCGTTCTGCTCTTATAAAAAATTGAAAATCGCGAAGTATATATTATATTATAAAGATTTTGATTAAGTACTGTGACTGTTTAATTCCCGGGTTGTATTTAAATAAAAATATATTATATATAATATTTTATTAGATAAAAATTAGGTCATGTCTTTCGAAAAAAAAAATCGTAATTTTTTGAATTCTTTTGACCGTCACTAAAAACATAATCAATGATAAAAAATTAGCATCAACAAATTAAATATAATTAAATAATCAATATTCATTAATTTTCTTCTATTCAAACATATAATAGATCTTTGAATAGAAAAACATATATTGTCAAAAAGGCAATTATTACAGTTTAATTCAAGGATTATCCAAATAATTTATCCTCGAATTAAATTATCACAATCGCACATTCTAAAAAAAAAAAAAACAATACACCAAAAATATAATTCCGATCAATTTTTGAGCAGAGTTCAAATATAGACGTACTAAAAATCGACGAATACAACCAATTGTGTAACAGAAAATTATATATGTAATAATTGTGTTTTTCGATTACATCGGCGTTTGAGGTCGAAACGCCGCCATTATACGGCCATGCCAAACGAAAGAATCTTGTTAATACGCAAATAAATACTCATAATGCGTGTTTTGTGTATGCGCCGAACACAGTATTTTTTTATGGCCGTAAAAAAAGTGGCATAGACACACAACTCGTCGACCTTACACCTATTGACACGCGAGAGGTTTTTTTTTTACTTTCGGTTCGATCGCGTAAAAAATCAATGCCGCACAATAAATCACGTCAGAAAGTGAATCCGTAAAAATTTATTTTTCATAATAGTTTCAGTACCGAGAAGACTTATAAATGAAGGGATATTTTGCTTTTATGGGATTAACAAGATATTTCATTATAGGGATTTTTTTATAGATAATTTAATATGGCTCATTGAATTTGTATTTGTACGAATTATTTAGTTATGTAATATAGTAAAATCTCCTATATATAATAGCGGATTACTGTGTGTCTGTCCGTCAGTGTATCTGTCTGTGTCGACGACGCTCGTGATTTTTTTTTTCTTTTTTTTTCGATGATGCTGGTGATGATGATGATGATGATGATGATGATGATGATGATGATGATGATGATAATGTCACAAAAAAATAACAAATGAACTATTTTAATTTTATTAATTAAATATTAAATATTCAAATCGGGTACACATTTCGGGTTTTCACGTTTCATCGTTTTCCGTTTCTTAACAAAAGCACGGCCGATGTTATTAACATCGGGCCTATATACTATAGAAAAAATAAAATGAATTTTTTATGAAATGAAATCTCCAAAAATAATCAACAATTATTTTATTTATTATCGCGATTATAGCTGTTATTATAATGACCATAAAGACTAAATTTAGAGTTCGCGAATTTCGAGCTCGAGAATGACTTAAATAGCGATTATAACCGTTATTTTAATGAGCATACAAGCTAAATTGGAATGGCAAAGCTAGTAGTAACATCGGCTTCCCCATGCCCGTACTCGATTTGAATATTTAATTAATAAAACCAGTTCATTTATTATTGTCATAATTACGACATATAGGCAA
>JAOXNN020000021.1:2264348-2280250 GCA_028571205.2 Hydropsyche betteni | reverse complement strand
GGGTATTTTTAGGCGTGTAACATTACAGTAATAAATTGCTACATCGTTTTCGCGTACTTCATTAGCCGGTTTCATGTCGGCCGAATTGGGTTGCATATATGCACGCGATCGCGTTTAGAAAAATGAAAAGTCGTGTGTGCGTATGACGTCGGCAAATTGAAAAGTACAATAAAATATTGATTTTTTCCGTCGGGAATAATAATTTGTTCACGATTTAGCGTTTGTGTGCTTTTGGTTGGAGATTTTTTTTTAAATAAACGCGGTCTGGTTAGGTTAGAAATTAGGTTCTGGAATATAAGTACGGGGATCAGAGTATAGGATAAAAAACAGAGGGTACTGAGTAGAGAGTACGTCGTACATAGCTCAAGGTAAAAGATAGAGGGTACACGGTAGAGGTCATAGAATGGAGGATATAGGGTAGAGGGTACATAGTTCAAGGTATTAGTTAAAAGATAGAGGGTAGAAGGTATAGAATAGAAGATACAGAGTAGAGGGTACATTTTAGATAGTTCAAGGTACTAGATAAAAGATAAAGGGTACACAATAGAAGGTAAAGAGTAAAAGATATATCTTAAATTGCTTAAAGTTCAAAGTTAAATATAGAGGGTACAAGGTAGAGGATATAAAGTAGAAGGTGCATCGTACATAGTTCAAGATACAAGGTAAAAGATAGTGGGTATAAGAATAGAAGATACGCGGTACATCGTACAGGGTATACAAATTACATCGTACAAGGTATACGATTCAGGATACAGGATACAACAGAGTATGAACGGAGCACAGGAATGGATTTCATATCCACAAAAATTTGAATTTGTGTCATTTCAACACGACAAAAACATCGATATATTCATCACAAAAAATCACCGCCAAAACTAAACAAACAATACACTCATAAAACGACAACTCGAACGACCATCGCCGCGCGATTAACATAATCTCATTTGAAGCGAGCGCGAAAAGTCGCCAACCTGTCGCGGCGATTTCAGCGTCGTTGGCGCCACCGACGCAGGTGCGCCAACATTGCGATACTGAGCCGCTTCGCATCGAAAGGTCGTTTCGCAACTGTTGCGCGTTTGTTACGAGCAATGGCGGTTACCGCGCTTTGGAATCGGAGAAGGTCGTCGTCTCCGGTTTGTGGACGCCCACGCTGAAATTGTTTTCCAGGCTTAAATATATTATTGCTACCTTTGTAACCTACATAACGGGTAATGGTGTTGGTAACAACTCTGAATTCGTTTATTTTTTTGTTGGGAAATTTCTTTGTAGAAATTTGGATACTAGATATTCAGATATTTTTTCAAACGAACTTTAATTATTTTACATTTTATGATGCATGATATGTTGAATAAAGTTAAAAACCATCACGGCATGAGCGCAAGCAAAAATGAAATGTGTTTTATAAGATACTAGTAAATAAACCTGATGTTAATAACATCGGCTGCTCGATGCCCGTACCCAATTTGAATATTTGATATTTAATTAATAAAATCAAAATAGTTCATTTGTTATTGTCACCAGACGTCATATACGCAAAGTCAGTAGTTAGTAGGTAATAAGCATCATATTATAGACGTTAACTGTATACGCATAAAGTCCTTATTACTATGAAAAGTCGCGAGCGTCATTCGAACGAACGAACACACACACAAATCCGAGATTATTATATAGGGGATAATAATAAAAATCATATGAAAAGTCTAATCGCGCTCAATATGAAGCCTTATCCGAAAATTTATGGTAAACGTAAGCGTATCTTTTAAGTCAAAAGAACGTGAAAAAACACAAGAATTCATGGGTGTATCTTTAATTTGCTTATACATATAACTACAATTATTTAACGTTCACGCTTATATTAGACCACAAAAGAAAATAATTTAATTGATCTGTAAAATAATTATCTACGAAAATTTGTAACGATGGTTTAATTATCACAAGAAAATTTCGATTAGATCAATATTATGTTTATCCATTTAATTAACAAAATAGTAATTTTGAATATACAGTTATTTGCGGACAGATTCCGGAAATTAAATTGTCACCGCAATATACACTGAAGAAGTAATTAATACCGATATATGAATAATACAAATATTAAATTTGATGTCAATCTATAATAGCTAAAGATATAATAATATCTTATTATATAATATTGCATCTTATTATAATTAGATATAATATGAAAATACTACTGTAAAAAATAGGAATTTAATTTTAAGTTATACAAAACAAAATGTCAAAAAGAAGTTTCACTTGTAAAGTGCGCACCATTTTTTTCACGTTGTTTTCGCAACGAGTTTCATAAAAAAATAATAATAGAAACAGTTGTGAAAAGGCGCCGACAGTTATATTAATTATGCAAACGATGATATATTTCATATTAGCCGTTTCGTAAAGGTTGCTGTTGATTATTTAAATTTTTTCGAAATTTATTTACGCTTTTGATTTACAACAGTGTATCAGCTTCGAATTTGTGTGATACTGTTTCGAAAGCGTCCCACTTTTACAAAAAAAAATTAAATATCATTTTACACCGACGTCCTTTTCGATAACATAAACGCTTTTGTTTATGTAATTTGATATTTTATACATAATATATTATAAATATTATATATTTTATTTGTTAATCGGTCGTTTAGAATTTTTCATCTTCAACGGTATATATATGTTGTGTAATAACTTCATAATCGAAGCAAAGAATCTTGCTTCGTCTATGAAATTTAACAAAATCTGGTGGTGTATGATCATTTAAAGTCTTCTGTCAAATATGACAGTTGACGTGTCTTATGACATAATTATGGAAAGTAGCAAGTCCGTGGTGCAGCGGTATATTGCGGGAAATAATATTAATCGTAATGATGATGGTTCATGCTGCGGGTATGGCTAGAGTATGATTCCGTTTTTGATATCTACTAAAAAATATTTTATTTTTTTATAAAATATGATTAAATATAAAAAGTTATTATGTCACAATCATCTGGTGATTGAAAAAATGTGGTCAAATTTCGAAAAAGTCCGAAGCCAACTCGGTTATACTTCCGCAATGTAGAAAATATCGGGAAGCACAAGTATGTACGCGGACGGAAATGGAAACTCTTAGTACTTTTATATGTGCGATAAAAAAGCGACGAGTGAACGAACCCGACATCCGCTCAGTCATCATCATCGTCATCGTCACAGCATCCGAGCGAACGCGAATGCAACTAATCTCTATTTATGGGTTTTTCGAAAATACACACGCATGTAATTCGAATCGGGGTTTGGGGACACGAATTCGACGATGTTTAAGGGGAAATTTGATGATTTGGTCACGTGATTGCGTGATGACGGTGAGGTTAGGATAGTTGAAATTATCCGTTTCGATGTTTTTTATGTGATCTCGCTTAATGGATACTGTATTGTGTATGATGATGATGCTAAAATTTCAGCCTTGTCAAACGTGCTGAAGTTAAGTGATAAATGGTGAGGCCATTTGATGGATGTTATATATAATATTATAGATTGTGTATGATGTTGTTATAGTTTCAGTTCCGTCGGATGAGCTGAAGGTAAGTAATATATGGTGAGGTCATTTGATGGATGTTATATTTAATATTGTATATGTTATAGTTTTAGTTTTGTCAGATGTGCTAAATTTAAGTGATAAGTTGTAAGGTCAGTTGATGGTTATTAATATGCAAAATTGGTATGGAATGATTTTTTTTTAAATATTTTAACTATTTTAGAATATTGTTTTATCACTATATAGTGATTGTAGTAAAAATTTGTATTATCAGAAAATATCATACTGAAAATTGAATTCTAAATACAGTAGGTATAAGTATTATTATTATTGTCTTTTTTTAATTTTTAAATATTTATCATTTCACAAATTTCCCTTTAGTAAATAAGAAATATTTGAATAACTCTGACATGATAGAGTGGATGACTAATCCTTAAAAGTGGCACTCAACGGGTTAAAATATTAGTCATACACACATATATTCCAGCCGATATGCTTATCAAAAGGACTTTCAAATATTTATAGTACACAAAAAAATAAATACATATATAATAATTGAAAACAATTTTGACCGTTAAACTAATAATACATATAATATATATGATACATTCATTAGAATATTGAAACTTTTAATTTGCTTCTTCTTTATAATGTTAATATATAAAAAAACATATATACAAGCCACATCTATAAACAAAAATTTGCATATTTAATCTAAAAAGCAACATATTTTTGAATATTTGAAGGGAACGGCATCGAAACGCTCCGGCATAAAACGGTCACGTATATAAAGCTTTCCAGTGGTTCCCAAACGTGCACGGACCCCGATACGATACGAACCGCAGGGGGTTCATAAACGCGATGTACGTCCAAAATTACCCCATGCGAACCCTCACCCTGTGGGAGAACACGTATACGGTTTTTGCATACAAAGGGTTCAAGGGCGAAAGTCTGCACTGGCGAAAGTCACGTACACTTGTGCCGTTATGGCCACTCGACTTTGCTTAACTTGGAATGTGTGTGACAGTTTCGATCGTGGAGTTTGTATTTGAAGATTTTTCGAGGTCAAATGTGCAACGGAGTATACTTACTGAAAGTACGTGTAAGTTAAAGTAGCTTAAAATTAAATTTTCTGGATTTTGGGCTATTATACTTTGCCATATTAAAACAATAAAGGTGATCTATTGAAAAAAAATTCCCTATATATAAAAGCACATTTCTTTGTGTGTGTTCGTCCGTCCGTCTGTCTGTTCGATGACGCTTATGACTTTTTTTCTTTTTTTTATATGATGATGATGATCATATGTCGTAATTGTGTCAATAACAAATGAACTGATTTAATTAATAATAAAATATTCAAATCCGGTACAAATTTCGTGTTCACACAATCGGATTTTCACATTTTATCGTTTTCTGTTTCTTAACAAAACAACAGCCGATGTTATTAACATCGGGCCTATATACTATTACATATAGAAGTCAATTTCTGAGGTCGTGCCTTTCCCTTGTTAGTTGCAGATTTGACCTTTATCCAAATTTTGTCTAATACACTAAGATTAAAGTAAAGTCAAAAGTTAACAAAAAGTCAAAAGTCAAAAGTTAACAAAAAGTCAAAAGTCAAAAGAAAAGCAGTCAGTATGTGAATGTGATCATTTGCTTTAGATCTAATTGTAAGACAATTTAATATGAGCTTAAAACTAAAAACTTCCATATACACTTCCACTTTAAACGTTTTGCAAATACGACTTATATTATATATTCAAATGTTTTGAAAACCATCAAGCTTTCCAATAAGTAAATTTAGTTAGACTACATCTTAAAAAAATAACATTAGTGCAAAGGTCGACAAGGTTCTACCCGCAAAAAATTTTTTTTTGGCTATGATGATATTTTATAATAATTAAATTTCAATTTTAAAAAGGTTAATCTTTAGAATTTGTATTCAAATTTTCGTGATGTTTTCATTTTAAGAATTATTTTGGAATTTTATTTGCGTCAAACTTTTATGGTGCATCTTCCGCGAACAAAATTGTCACATCAGAATATATTGATCGATTTAGAAATTTTTAAAAGATCTATTTTCAATATGAAGAAAAAGTCGACTTTTTGAATAAAGACGCATTTAAAGGAAGTGAAATTTTTATAGATTTCCCATTCAGAGAAAATGATTGTCGGTCTAGAAATTAATTGTCGGTTGACTTGTTTCTGTTTTTATCGAGAAAAAGTCGCTGAAAGATATTTACATCATAAATTGTCGCTGTGCATTATTGGCCGTCGAATGTCGTTAAAAATAGCGATAAATTGTCGTCGTTATTAACAGTAAGATATGAGATTTTTTTGCTGCATTCAAATATAATAATAAAATTTGATTTTGATAAACATTGGTAATCGAAAGTCACTTGTGTGAATCAAGTAATTTCAAAATATACATGAACTAGACTTACAAAGAAAATAATTTTCCAAAAAATTTACTTTCGAAATATCAAAATTTGACATGTAAGTTAAAATCAAATATGTGTTAAAATATTTTATGAAAGTTAGGGTTTTTTTTTAAATACCAAGAAAATAATTGAATATTTAAAATAGAATAAATTGAATGTAAAATGTGTAAAGGTTTTTTTTTTAATAAAAAAAATAATACAAAGAAATCTCACCGTTGTATCGTCTCGTGTGCTGTCAGCGATTGCATGTCTTTCAATAGATCTGCAATAAAAAATACAAATTCAAATTAGAAACTAGTTTTGATAACGTCAGTATTAAAATGCAAATCTCCAATAGTGAAACTACAACAAGAAACAATCTATTTTTTTCTTTTATAAATTTCCGAAAAAAATTCAAAACTAACAAAATAGTACCGAAACGCTTTTCGGAGAATCAATTTGGCCATTCGAAATAATTACGATATTTAGACAAGCGTGGCCAATTGAAAAGAGAGGAAAACATCCTTTTGAAGTTCAATTTAGTAACGAAATGGTTTTTTTTCGGTTAAAAAATTTCAGAATCGCCAAGCTAGATCGACGAAGCATCAATTTTAATTGTAAACTTTCTTAGAACAAAAAAAAGCAAAGTGGATTACAAGAAACGCAAAACCAGTCTATGAGTGATCGGAAGTCGCGTTCGAACAACATTCGATCAGTAAGAATGTTACAGTAACGTGATACAATGCAGCTGCCATCCATTTGAATATTCGAAATTAATACTTAAAAGAAATAAATAAAAAAATCGATTTATTAATTAATTTATGTTTTTGACCAGTATATCAAATTAAATGTTTAAAAATATGTTTGAAAAATATTGGTGCTATGGCCAGTTACAATTTTTTTATAATAATATGTAGTCAATCATGGTTAGTAAATAACGAAAATGGTTGTATTTTAAATATTTTGAAATTTTCAATGATTTGAAGATATTTAATTTTAAAATTAATTGAATAAAATTAATTGTTACTGATCAAATAAAAAAAAATAATTTTAAATTTACGATACGTTTTCATAGATGTTTCACATAAAAAAGTGTCATCAGTCACGCACGTACTTATTTACCAAATCGAAACAATGTCTAAAGGACGTCCCGTATCTAAAATGACCGAAAACAAAACGAAGCAAAGGCAATGGATACGATCTTTTGTTTCTGTGACCGTTCCCAAGAAATTCGGGTCGGTCTAAATCCATTAATTCGAATTTCACGTCGAAAACAAACTACGTGAAAGTTACACGAAATTTATATAAAAATGTACTGAAATTATAAAAAAGTATATTGAATCTATATAAAAATATAGAAAGGTAAATATACTGAAATTATTATAAAAGTCGAACATAGAAAGGTACTTTTTTATCGAATATAATTTCCGATGTGCAAGAGGGCCGTTTTATAATAAATTTCTTTTAAATATCATATAATAAAATTATTTCATACATAATATTATAAATGTATAAAAAGATTCATTGTTATTTATTATATAATTTGAAAAATGTATAATTGAGAATCATAAATTTTTTATATAATATACATGTTTACTTTTGATACTAATTTAAAATTTGAATATATTTTAATTCACAGTACAATAAATTATAACAACAATATAAATAAATAACATCAAAACAATAGCCACATGCCAAATCGAAAAAAAAACTCGATTCGCATTAATATTCAATTCGCAATATACTGTTAATTGGATTCAATTGTATAATATAATATGAATATAACTGTGAAAATTTTATAATAAAAAAAATATAAATAAATTTTACGCCCCGAACGAAAGAATAAATGGATTTTTATGTGGGCGTATAAAGACCTATATAAAACTCGCATAAAAGTCCTATGAAATGATATGTATTATTAAATTGCGATAAAATCGCCACAAGTTTTATTAATTAAAAAATATGTAGTGTTCTATAAAAAAAATTAGTTGATAAAGAAATACTTTACATCCCACACGACATTTTTTGCGAAGATAAAGTTGTTTTTTTTTCAGGAACATACAAAGAGTGAGTGAAACAATTTTTTTCATGAGAAGCAACGTTTCAATTTAAATTTGTGAACGACGGATATTGCTCAATCATGAACGACAACATTAGAATCTTTTATATATAAATCGATTTTATATTGGAAGTGATATAAGTCGATTTTTTTTTATTTTAAAATCACGTTTGGACAAAATCAGACAACCTTCCCGTTTTACGAAATTTGTAAGTTACAATGTGAGAGTATTTATTTATTATGGCTAAAGTATTTGTTTTTGTGGTCAAAATATGGATTGTCAAGTAAAATTGATATGTCAATTTATTTTATTCAATCTTTTGTGGATTTTAAAATGAAATTTAGTGATGAAAATGGGAAGATTATTTGATTTCGCTGACTCAATTTTATGTGTCAAAGAAACTCAAGGTGTTCTGAAAAAAGTGTTCTAAGATTTTGTTCAGGAATGGTAACATCGTAAAAATTAGTATATGAATTTTAAACGATAGTTTTATTTGGATAATAATGTATAAAGTGTAATATTAGTGATTTTATTTTTACAGATGAATTCAACGATCAATTTTTTCACAATATTATGTTTAATTAACACTGAAATTAGCTTTTATTTTTTAAATAGACTTATACCACGTGAAACATGACTATTCAGAAAAAATCTTCTGAAATAGTATACAAAATAAAAAGAAAACAAAAAGGTTTTCCTTCAAAGAAGCAAAACACTTAAAAAAGAATTAACTCACCTTTGCTCATTACCTAACGAAAACTGGAATTAAATTTTATTTTTTAAACAGAATTATATCACTTTTATACATACGAAACATGACTATTTACATAAATAGACCTCCTGAAGTAGAAGATAAAATAAGAAAAAGACAAAAGTATTTTCTATAAAGCAACAAAACAATTCAAACGGAATTCATTCATTACTTAACCAAAGCTAGAATTGACTTTTATTTTTTAAACAGACTTATACCACTTTCATATATACGAAACATGACTCTTCAGAAAAAGGGACCTTCTGAAGTAGGGTACGAAATAAGAAGAAGACAAAAGGGTTTCCACAAAGGAGCAGAACACCTTAAACGGGACATTGGGTGGGTTCGGCAAGGTGTGCCAAATTTAATAAGGACCGCTCGCTTAACCCTCATTCGATTTGTCCAATTTGGCCGAAATACCGAAATTCTACATACAAGTCTCGCGTGCATTACACCAAATTGGATCTATCGGTATCGAATTTCGATGTTTTTGTCGTGTGAGAAATGTTGCGTAGCACTCTCGCGTGTATGGGGGACGGAAACTTTGTATCATAAATAATCCGCGAATCGTTCGTATTTGATGCTTTTAAATATATGTATGTAAAAAATAGTAAAATGATGATGATCGTTTTTGTTAGTGAAATTTTCAAAACATTCTTTTTTCAAAACCGTAAAAGAAAAAATTCTTTGACATAATGAAGTGAAACGAATCGAATTTTTTGTTAATAATAATAATAATAGTAATGATTATTATTATTATTATCAATTTTAATTTGAAAAAAAAAAGACAAAGGCATTTTGAATTTTTAACATTTGATGCTTGATAAAACTGCACAGTTTTCATTTCGGTAACAGAAAAAAGTTGATTTATTAATTTTTAATATATTCTATACGAAAATTCAAAGTTTTTATTCACAACAACAATCATCGTTATAATAAGAAGAAAGTGTAAATAAAACATAAACAAAAACGAAAAGTCTTTTAACTTTAAATAATATATACAATAATCAATAACTTTCTTTATACTGTATGAATATACTTTGTATATATTCTATATACATTTTACTAATGTTCTTCAAGGATAGTAATAACTACAGGCCACTGTTTAAATGGTCAGAATTTAAATACGATTTTGGTCAGAGTTTTTATCCCTTTTATCAGAATTTATTTGATATTGTTCAGAATTTAAATCAAAAAGGTCAGAACAAATATTGAATGATCAGAATTTCAACTAGATTTGTCAGGATTTATATTAAACGGTCAGAATAATATTAAGAACCCTAAACTAACCTAACCTATTCTGACTGTTTCGTTATTAAATTTTGACCATTTATCATTTTATTCTGACCATTTGTGATTAAAATTCTGACCAAAACACGATTGAAATTCCGACCATTAAATTTTTTACTATAACTAATATTAAAAATACAATAATTTCAGAAACTTCATACATCTTTGAAAATTAAGCAAAACTACACTACCATACAAAAAAAATCCCACTCCACCCCGAAAACTTCCTATCACCAAAAACCACCATCGATCATCAATCCTTTCGCATCCTGCACTATTTAGATCACACGGGATGAGATCACGCCGGGTGTTTCGGACTCGTTTTTGGGAATCCACATTTTTTACCATCAACATATATATACACATATTATATATTCCACATAAGAATTAGTGGTCTAAGCTAGGCAGAGGACCGTGATTGTTTCCAGATCACCTGCCGCTGTTAGGAATGCCGGTGCAACAACCGGGCATCCTGTGGCCAACACAGCCATGACCGCATAGTGTGTGTGTGTGTGTACGATAAATATATGTATATGTGATATTTATCTGGTCTGGTCCGGGCGAGATCAGATCAGGTTCTTCTGGACAGAGTACATTGCGTGTGGCACCGGTCACCTCGGTGAGGGTTGTCGCTTTGGTTATGTGGGCGATTGATTGATTGATTGGTGTTGTTTTTATGGTTGTGGTTTTTTTGAGTGAAAGTAGTTTTGTGATTTGTGGGTTGAGAATTAATTATGAATTAAAAAAGTGTATATATGAGACCCATTAAGGAAAAGGGTTAATGTATATGTTATTTGAAATTTTGCTCAAATTATGAAAAGTAATACTCTAAAAGTTTGAATAATGTAAAAAAAATGTATTTATGTATGAGGTCTATTAAAAAAAAATCTTTTTCATATGTTATGGGAAATTTTAAATTTTTTTTAAAATAATGAAAATCAACCGTCAAAAAGTTTAAATATAAATTGTTTCTTTAAAATTATCTTTATATAAAGGTATGTCATAAAATTGGCTATATAAGTTGTCACTTAACTTTGATGATCAATGTAAGTCTTGGTATTTGAAAAATAAAGATCTTCAATAGTCATATAAATAAAATAAAGTCATATAATATGAAATAAATATCAAGAATTTAAGAGATTCCAAATTATCTAAAGATAAACGTGCATCCATTTATTAATCAAACCATATATTATACAATTTAACTTTAACGTTTACAAACGGCGGAATTTAAATGTCAAACAAATTAGTACGAATTGTTTATTAAAAACCTACTAAGGTGATATGTTTTAGAAATTTTTTTCAATATTCAAAATTAATAAAATTATTTAACTCATAAAAAATCAATTGGAACGCTTTGGAGTATATAAATCAATTACATAAACAGCATAATACCGAAAAGAAGAATTTTGTAAGCCAAATTTTAATATCGCATAAAACGAAATGAGCGATAAGGGATGAAAGGCTTTAAAAAATATATATATACATACACACAATGAAGTCATAAAACGGATACAATTTAAAAAAAAAGTATACGCGTATAGAAAAATAATATTGCAATTTTATCGACTTCAAATTTATGCGTACATAAAAAGAACGGGTACGCATTTGCGTACCGAATCGATATCATAAAACTCGCGTGCGAAACTGAAGAATCTAATACGTTTTATGCGCGGACGAAAGAAAGAAATAAAAACAAAAAAAAAAACAAGAAAAAATCCAAAAGCCGTGTTTTTTTCCACGCAGAGAATGCGGGGGGCGAAATAGGGGGGCGAGGGGAAGAAAATAAAAAAGCGATCCGACGACGACGACGCCGAGGGTTGTTTTATTGCAAACATTCAATTTAGTGCCAGAGGGGGGTTGGGGGGGTGTATTTTTTTGTAGTTTGGGTGGGTGTACTATCAGATCGACCCTCGCGAAGCGCCTCTCAGCGTGCGGTCAAGAAAAAACCCTTTGGCTGCCGAGCGGCGGTAATGAACTAGAAAGCTGTGAACTAGGTATCACTACGCCTTTGTTGATTTATTATTTCTAATTGATTAATTAATTTATTTCTTAAATAAAATATCTTTAGATTTTTTTGTGACGCTGTGGCTTGGTAAACAAAATGAATTTATTATCGAATATAGTATTTACTCCAAAAGGTCTACGTTATAGGTTTTTTACTCCAAATTAGCACGTTTTCATTTCAAATTAGCAATTTTTCATTTCAAAATAACATTTTTTATTTCAAATCAATTTTTTTTATTTCAAATTAAAAAAATTTCATTTGAAATTAACACTTTTTCATTTTAGGTTAACACTTTTTCAATTCAAATTAACACTTTTTGTGAATTTTTATTTTTGAAAAAGTTTATTTGAATTGAAAAAGTGTTGATTTGAAATGAAGAAGTGTCACTTTGAAATTAAATTTTTTTACTTTAAAATGAAAAAGTGCTAATTTGGAGTTAAAAAACGTCATTGTATTTTTTTTATGCATATATAGTTAACCTCCCTATAACATCCCCTTCTATAACGTTTGCAACGTTCCCCTTATAATGTCATTTTTTCAAATGCATTTAAATTTTTTTCATATGTCGGATGTCGAAATGTATAATGTCGAACCTATCTCGACTTTATAGAGGGGTTTACTGTATTTCAATTAGTTGCTAAAATTTCAACACATTTATTGAAACTGCTGCTTGAAAAATTAATAAAAAAATCGCAATCAAAATTAATATTTTATTTATGAGTTAAAAAAAATAATTGATTAATTTTTATGTTAAAAAAATCACCAAAAATTTCATATAAATCTGCTCGCTAAGACATATTTTATTTATAAAATTAAATATTTTACTTAAATAGTCCATCACTTGCGAATTTTCACTTTTTATTCTAACAAGCCGTTGGTAAAAAAAAATCATGTCGAATCGAGTTAATCCCTATATTCCAAAAATGTTAATTTGTATCAGATGAAATGTAAATTTTTAACGAATTTAAGTGGCAAATGATGTCTCAATTACAAGAAACCAGATAAATATGTCTTCGACAAAAATGATAACAATAAAATGTTAAAAAATAATCTAAATTAGGCAAAAACGTACGAGAAGTTTTTCTATTCGAATACAAATTGGTTCGATGTTGAATAAAAGTTTGTATCAAAACATTTCATCACTTATATAAATTGAGAAGCATTTACACTTCTAAATGATCTCTTTTAATAATTCAAATCGTTCAGCATTACATATAAATAATCCATTTTAGATTTCATCAAACAAAACATTTCTTCAAAAAAATTTTTCATCAAACTTTTATCTAGAAAAAATCCAAAATAAATACAAAAAATCATTCACACCACAACTGAACCTTCTCAAAACAAAAAAAAAACAAGTACTATATGCGAATACATCATCATCATCATCATTACCATGATTTTTTGTGTCGCAATTATATTCGAATCATACGACACAAAGACGATCCAGTTTCAACGAGAAAATATGCAACAAAATTACTAAAAAACATCTGTGCATAAAAACCTGACCGTCTCAAAATGTGCGTTCTTTATTTACTATATTTTAAATAAAATAATGGAATGCTATTCAGAAACGTAATATAAAAATAAGGGTGGTTCAATAAATCAAAAGTGAGGGTGGATCAATATTAAAACGGTGGCTTCAGCGATAAAATGGGGAAAAGTGAGTTGAGTGCATCTTAATAAAGAGGTCGAGGATTCTCTGAATAAAAACCGCTTTTTCTCGATCGGAGAAAGTGAAGTGTGTTTTTGTTTATGCGAGTTTTTCCAGTTATGTCGCAATCTTGTTTAATGTTTGCGTATTTACATCGGAAATACATTTGAATCGATTATGATTGTAATGAAGTTGTTTTTATTACTTCATTTATTTGATAAGAATCTGGAAATCGATGATTTGGTCTTGTTAAAAGTATTGATTCTGGTTGATTGAGTTTTACGTTGAGCGGTAATCAGATATGGATATAATTTGAGGTTGTTTGACGGAGGAAGGTTTTGTTTGTAGTGGATTTTATATAGACTTTATAAAAATTATAATGAAATAAAGCATTTCCTTTAAAAGACTTCGAAGTCTATTTTATCACCATTGTCGACCATATAGAGACAAGGCCTTTCACAATTGGAAATTTTGTCGTTTTACCTTATCGGGTAAGGTAAAGTATAATAGCTTGAGTATTAAAAAATCAACCCTTATTAACAATCATCTCACACTTTAACTACCGAGTCACCAGCATCGAAATTTGAGCTATTCTAGGGTCAATGTCTTTCCGACCTATAGACGTACCGGGAGTGCTTGGAAGTTATTGTTATTCATTGATATTTGAAAATTTCCATAAGAATCCCTCCAAAATGAGGTGTTTGTAGGTCATGTGCACTGGAGAAAAAAAGACCAACATCGACCAAACCTCAAAATTTACCAAAACCCTTGCCGACTAACCCCACCCAACCCCAACTAATCCCTGCCAACTTCCGCCAAGCACTCCAAATTTCCGAAAAGCCTCGACCGTTTCATCACACGATCGCCTCGCCACGCTCGTACACCACCTTCAACCAAACCTCAAAATTCACCAAAATCCGACCCAAACTAACCCCATCCGACCCCACCCAACCTCAACTAACTCCCGCCAACTTCCGCCAAGCACCCCGAATTTCCGAAAACCCTCAACCATCTCCTCACACGATCGCCTCGCCACGCTCGTACACCACCTTCAACCAAACCCCAAAATTCACCAAAACCCGACCCAACTAATCCCATCCAACCCCTGCCAACTTCCGCCAACCACTCCGAATATCCGAAAACCCTCAACCATCTCTTCACACGCTCGCACACCACCTTCAACCAAATCTCAAAATTCACCAAAACCCGACCCAACTAACCCCACCCAACTCCAGCCAACTTTCGCCAACCACTCCGAATTTCCAAAAACCCTCAACCATCTCATTACACGATCATCTCGACACACTCGTACACCACCTTCGACCATATCTCAAAATTCACCAAAACCCGACCCAACTAATCCCACCCAACTGCAGCCAACTTCCGCCAACCACTCCAAATTTCCGAAAACCCTCAACCACCTCATCACACGATCACCTCGCCATGCTCGTGCACCACCTTCAACCAAACCTCAAAATTCACCAAAACCCAACCCAAACTAACCCCATCCGACCCCACCCAACCTCAACTAACTCCCACTTACTTCCGCCAAGCCCCCCAAATTTCCGAAAACTCTCAACCATCTCATCACACTCTTGCACATCACCTTCAACCAAACCTCAAAATTCACCAACACTCGACCAAATTAACCCCACCCAATCCCTACCAACTTCCGTCAACCACTCCAAATTTCCGAAAACCCTCAACCATCTCATTACTCTCGTACACCACCTTCAATCAAACCTCAAAATTCACCAAAACCCTCGCCAGCTAATTCCACTTAACCCCTGCCATCTTCCGCCAACCACTCCGAATTTCCGAAAACCCTCAACCATCACACTCTCGTACACCACCTTCAACCAAACCTCAAAATTCACCAAAACCCTCGCCAACTAACCCCACCCAACCCCAACTAACCCCTACCAACTTTCGCCAACCACTCCGAATATCCGAAAACCCTCGACCATCTCATCACACGATCGCCTCGCCACGCTCGTACACCACCTTCGACCAGTGGACCAGTGGTCATCGTCGTCTCGGAAACTGGTATCTTCGGTAGTCTTCGGGCGCGCGCTGCACCTGCCGCCGCCGACCAATCGCGGCCGGCCGACTTCTTTTTATTTTCGGTTTGTTTTTGCCTTTTTGGGCCGTTGTCTTTGTTGTTGTCGGCCCCGATCTCCGCCACGGCTCTTTTTGTGCTCTCGCGACGGATTCGGG
>JAOXNN020000021.1:2239516-2257385 GCA_028571205.2 Hydropsyche betteni | reverse complement strand
TGAACTTACAAACATTCAAAATATACCATTTCAATCGAAATTTTATCAGTGGACTAATTTTTTTTAATAACAATTTTTTTTTTTTTAACAAAAATATTCATATACTAAAAAAAATTAATATAACATAAGAAAATGTTAAATGTCACACCTTGGAATGTAACTTTTAGGTTGATCATGGAAAAAATGCAATAAGCTTCTCGGATCTCATTTTAAATTTCAGCAGCTTTTTCGAGCTTTCTTATAAATGTCACGAAAGTGTGTCGACATAAATTGAAACGTATAATATAAAGCGCTTATTATAATAACGTGTACATTGTTCGTTGCCATTTTAATAATAAGCAAAATAATGAAAATAAACCGAAACGTCGAGATTAACGAGTTGAGGTTAAGTAATGGATCGTTCGCCACATTTCGTACGACGTAATAAGTTGATTTATGTAAGGGGGGTGAAAATTTCATTAATATTTTTTTTCATATCACTCTCGTTTTTTTTTTGATTTTTTTTTATAATACATATATACGAGCATAATTTATTTTCGGCGACGTTTAACATCATTATTTTCATGCGCAATATGACGCCAGTGAGTTTTTTATGATGATGGTGGAGATGAAGGTGTTATTATATGATTTGAGCTACAAGGTCTTTCAATGTGGACGCTCAAAATTTGTTAAGTTATAGCAGCCATGTTAAAGTGACAACTTTCAAATTTACTGTCAATTGTTTAGTAATTTGCGGCAAATCACCATGAAAGGTTATAGTGTTGAATACTTTATTATTTTGGTACATTTCAAATTTTTATATTAGAATAATTCAAACCTATTCTGAGTATCTGTAAAAAGTATAATAGAATCACTCGAATATTTTCTTAGTAGCGAAAATCTTGAAGATCTTCTGCTGCTTTTTGGCTAAATCTTTCTCGGGATTTACCAAACTTTTTATAGCGACGAGTGTGAGTGGATATAATTTTTTTTTGTGTAAATTTGAGCCCAAAGTAAAGGCGGCAGTTAAAATGTAATACGCGAGTTTTACACGAGCGAACGTAAACTTTAAAACGCGCTTTTCGCTCTAAGCGGCTTTTCTCGAGAGAAACACACAAAACCGAGCACTTTCACATGCCTTGTACTCACCACGTTTGAGAAGCTTTGAAATATCACAGTTTCTCGACATTTGCGATGTATTCGCGAAATGGACGAAAGACGTTATCAACGATATGAAAGTTTTATAGAAAAAAACAGTTTTTTGAATATATTTTTAATTTTTTATTAATTCGAAATTATTTTATAAAACTTCAGATTATTTTACGTAGGATTTTTTTTTTTTAATGAAAAGTTAATGTTTTCTAGATTTTTATTAAAAAAAATTTAGATTTTTTTATAGTATTGATTTTCAGAATCTTATTTGACATATATATGTATCATCAAAAGTCTTTTACATTGGAAAAAAAATCTTTTTTAGATAAAAATGTTGTTTATTTTTCACAAAAAAATTATGCAATGAAATTTTCTTCAGTTTTTTTAGAAAGTTTGTTTAAAAAAAAATCAATCTACTAATTTTATTTTATATATTATATAATTGTCTATCAAATTTTTACTTGATGCACACATGTGTCATTCGAAACCTGTGAGATTAACCTATTTGACACATATATGCATCATCCAACATCAGAGGTTAAAAATTTCAAAAAAAGAACTTCCCAGTACTACATCACTGGAAAATTTGAGAACCCTTAACCGTTTGAGGAAACTGTTTGTTTCCAATCGAGCGAAACGCAACGCAAGAGTGTCGAAGTGGAAAGTTCGCGTATCGCACAATAAACATGCAAACGTACAAACCTGCGGACAGATAACGTATTTGCATATAGACATCACGTGTAGTTCGTCGCACACGTGTTCCGTATTGTTCGAGAGGGTTGTTCGATTAGTTCGCGCAGACGGAGAAGTTTCAGCGTTTCTGGAACGATGGTGATGTTAACCGTTTTGCATTGCATTCGGTACTAGTTTTTGATTGAATTCCGTGTTTTGATGTCGGTGCAAAGTCGATTGAAAATCGTGTTTGCTCGTTGAACTAACGATGTTATCAAGATTTAATACTTGAATGATGGTATATAAATAAAATTGAAAAAATAAAACGTATGATTCTATTAATTTTTCAGCAAGTGAGTAAGTAAATGAGCGATTTTTGACGACTTGGTAAAAGATTTGTTTGAATTTATAATTAATCAGTGACAAATAAGCGACTGAATAATGTCGTGTAATATGGCTACAATTTTAAACGATGTAGAATAAAAAATATGGAGGAAACAAAATAAAAATAATAGAAAATACAGGACATGTCGTCGTTGTTAGCGATTTTTTATGTCGGAGATAACTTTTAAAGGTTTTACATTAATAAAAGTTCGTGAAAAGTCATTTGTAAGTTTTGATTAGTAATTCGGGATCCTGGTTAAAAACATAATGCCAAAACCATAGAAATCATATCAGAATTTTTTATTTTACATATAATTGTATAAGTTCTGATTAGCAAAGATAATGCAGAATTCAAATTTGGAATCCCAGTCATAAACTCAATCCCTTAGCCATAAAAACTATGTCAAAATATCAAACCATATGTCATAATTAAATTAGTCGTTTTTCTAATTTATTCCAAAATATTAGGATTAGAATCAAAAATAATATAGTATTACTTATCACTTAAACGTCAAATGCTTATTGTTTTAATATTTTTACAAATTTCAAATATGAATCATAAAATTATCTTTTCTAAGCACAATTTTGTAAATTATGAAACGCTAGATACTGAAACGGTATCATAAAACGAGTACCTAACGTAGGCGCACTAAAAATTAACATCGCGGTTAACGTACAAATGAAAATAATGCTTTATTCAAAAAGCGACCTTCCATTTTAATACCCTTGACGGAGATAGTAATAAAGCGTTCTCGAAAGCATACAAATTTCAAAAAGCAATACTTTTTGTATTACTCGCATAAAACATAAAAAGCGGATACGGCTTGTAAGGGGTTAAGCTCACGAGCTAATTAAACGCGTACATTTACGGCAACAATACATTTTGCATTCGCGTGCCGTCGTTTCTCAAACTTTACTTTTATTATTATTATTTATTTTTTAAGGAAAACTTTTATACTAACTTATACTTCTACTTAGTATAAGTATTACTTACATATTATGAAAAAACTGAATACGAGTATTTAGTAAGAGTATTGCGAATGTTCATTACTTAAAAATTCATAGAACTAATGTTCATCCCTTAATGTTGTTCTCCACAATTTTTTACAGCCATGATTTTTTACTGCAATTTTTTCATTCCCTAAATTTTCTATATTCAATATATTTTTTAAACTAATCGTTTTCAACACTTCATTTAGATAAATTTGCTTACATGATTAATGATTTTTAAATTTTGAATTAACAATCGTTAAATTTTACTTATGTGAAATGTTTTTACGGGCAAAAATCTAGGAAATGAAAATTTTGGGGGTAAAAACAATGTGACGGGAAAACTATGGGGGTCAAAATTCGTTCCATGAATTTTTCGATAGTGAAAATTTATGGAATCTTTAATGAGAAATAATTTACTGTCGTTGTTCAAACTGTTCATTATTTCAATTAATTATTAAAGGGATTTCTATAGTTGGTATTAACCTTTTACAATACAAAACATGTTTATCATAGATCTGCGACCTTTTTTGGCTGTGGGTCAGAAGTAACCAAAATGTGACTCTTATGAAGTGTTCAGGGTCAGTAGGTATATTTTAAAACAGTTTTAAGTGAACAATATAATAATATAAATTTTATTGAGAAAATAATTAAAAATTAATTTAGTGGATCACATGAAATTATTAAATGAGACATTCGGTGACCCGCATGTCATAGGTTGCCGATCTATAGTATGAAAAATATTATAATAAAAAACACTGCGTATGAGCACTCGGTGAGCGATTATTTCAACAATTTTTCAAATCAACCAATTAGTAAATGATGAATACTTAAAAATCCTACGCATATATCATTAAAAATGATTTATTTATAATTATTTCACAATACTGCGAATTTTTAAGTCGCCTTTCACTTGTTCTACCAGCTAGAATTTCGGTTGGGATAAGAACTTGAATAACCTGTCGCGCGTACGCACAACTCGTCTCGTATTTTTTCAATATTGTAACAATTTTTTTGTGTGTAAATTTTTACAACTTTTTAAGTGCGTACGACCGCTTCGTAAGTAAATTACACCCAGTGATGGCTCGTGAAATGCTCAATGGACCAGTTTTGAACGGTGCTAACATCTTTGTTGTTGGTCTATAACGTTTTGTTGTTAAAATGTATCGTACGTGTTCTTCTTCGAATATTTTATATTGAAATATGGTTGTGTTTTAATGAAAAATAATAAATTTGCGATTTTATGAGCGACTTTTTAGCGACGTATTTGTTAGTGTTTAACATTGTTGTTTAGATAATTTTTCGCAGAAATATACATTTATGCATTATAGTAATTCCTCCTATAACGTCCATCTCTATAACGACCTCCCCCTATAACGTCTGCGGTGTCCTCCTTATGACGTATTTTTTTTCAAATGAATTTAAATTCAAATTTTTTTTAAATGTATATGAAAAATACAATCAACTCGTAAAAATATCAAAAAAAAAGAAAAATGAAAATTTTTCGTTTATTGATTTCCTAAATTCCCCTCTATAACGTCGAATCTATCTAGACGTTGTAGGGGGATTAGTATAAATTGAATGAATAAATATTTTTTATAAAACAACCATCAAAATTAGTGACAATCCACAAACTGTTGCCGATTACACTTTTTCTAATCACTGATAAAAATCTTCAATCAATCGCCATTATTAACAACAATCATTAAAATCAGGGACTAACAAATCGTCGCCAAAAAGTCTTTAAATTCCTTCACAAATCTCGATCTTCAAACCCATTCAAAACGCCATTTCCAATTATCTTTAAAGAAAAGAATTGCAAATGACCTCAATGACCAATAACCACCAAAAACAACGACAACTCACAAACTGTCGCCGAAAAGTCGCCCAGTTTCTTCCAATACAAATCTCAATCTTCAAACTCATCTTAAAAATGACATTTCCAATTACATTCAAAGAAAAAAATCGCAAACTACAAAAATCAGCGGTTCGCAAACTGTCGCCGAAAAGTCGGCCTATTTCCTCAAACACAAATCTCGTCCCTCAAACCCATATTAAACTACACTTCCAATTATCCTCGAATAAAAAAGAATCGCAAACGACCCCGAAGACATCCACCACACTTTAACGAGATTTATTACGGCCAATTTGTATGTAAAGTCTCATTATTTAATCGTTCGATTTTCCCGCTAATTGGACATTCGAATTCTTCGTGCGCCATTTAAGTCTCCGCACGTGACGAAATCCGGCCAGATACTGTACGTACGCTCTATATAGGAAAAACTGCTTTTGTCTGCCTTTGCATACACACGTGTTTGTTTTTAAGTATATATTTATATATATTTAAGTGTGTAAAACGAACAATGTGGGTTTTCAGATCTCTCTCCCGGGGTTTGGTGCGTACTTCGTTAAAATACCGGGCATCGTGCGTGGGCATTCGTTTTTCGTTTTCACATCAATCGAACGGTCAAATTTATTATTTTCCACTATTTTTGGGATGAGCAATTAAAATTTATAAATGGGAACGTTGCATGATCGCCGTTTTGGGATTTTAACGAATGTTTTTTAACGATGTGTACAAATTCGTAACATTTCATACGAATGTATCTTTTTAATTTAATTATAATAATAATTTTTTTAACTATAATTTGATACCAATATAAGTTGATGAATCAAAAATAAACTTTTTGATCAATAATTTCTGAGTTGAGCTGTATATGATGAGGTTGATAGATGGTTGTAATAGTATAGGGCCTTTCAATGAGGACGCTCAAAATTTTCTTGGTTATAGCAGCCGTGTTGTTAAAGTAACATCTGTCAAATTTCTTGTCAATCGTTTAGCAAATCAAATTTTATTACAGTAAGTTCTCGAGTTACGCGAGTTCGACCAACACGATTTTGAAAAAATCGTTATTTATTTAATTACGTTTTGTTTCTCTGAGACGTTTGTATGACTTTCACCACACGTATTAACGTATTATGATTCATTCAATAGTAAAAAAATGATGGAGCTATAGGACCAGTTCAAACCGCGTAATTTTTCAGCTTGTATGGTAGTCTCAAACGGGACGTTTAATTGTAAAAATATAAAAAAATAAATTTAAGGTTTGTTCGACTTACAAGATTTTTCAACTTACGCGAAAACCTTCGGAACAAACTGATCACGTAAGTCCAAAAATTACTTTATACATTTTAAAATCGACCGTCCCTTTTGAAATACCCTATACATATATGGATTGTTTGAACTTCGTAACATTAAAAATTAACTGCAAGGTTTAAATAATAAAAAAAAAATACATAAAGTACATATGCCCCATTAAATTTCGTACAATTTCCCGGTTGCAGATTGCAGACAATTGGCGAATGAACTCGTCGAGTTCGCCCTTTGTATTAAGACCGATGCGGGTCATCGTTTAACAGTTGAGCAAAAAAGAAGAACGGCAAAGGTATGCGCGAAACCGTTTAAATTACAAGCCGAGTCCATTGTTAGAACCGAATTACGGTAACCCGAAGGTTATGTGAATCGTGTCAATAAACGTACCAACTACACACGCCGGTTACATTTTTTTTTATTATAATAATATTCTACTTAGTTTACATGTGATTATATGCATATGTTTTTTTTTATTTAACACAGTTCACATGATTCAGAAGTATCAGCGTTAGGCGCATTGATGTTTTTTTTAGTATAATAATAATAATTTTTTATTACTTTTGAAACTTTAAAATCAATACGTTTATTTGATGTTTCATATAAATATAAAAAAAATAGAATAACAAGTTTAAACGAAAACATTGAATCCAAATGTAATTATCCCCTATATATAATCACGGATTTCTGTGTGTGTGTCTGTCCGTCTGTTCGAAGGACGCTCTCAAGTTTTGATTGATTCTAATATGGTCTTTATGCGTATACAGTTAACATCTATAACATGGTGCTTGTCACCTACTAACTACTGGCTTTGACTATATGTGCGTATTCGTAATGGTGACAATAACAAATGAACTATTTTGATTTTATTAATTAAATATTAAATATTCAAATTGGGTTTCGGGCATCGATTTTAAAATAAACACATACACATCCCGATGTTATTAACATCGGGCCTATTTACTAGTTATGAAAAAAGACAATAATATATCGAATATGAAAAATTGATAAAGCAATAGTATCTATTGAAGTAATTGAAAAAAAATTATGATTAAAATAAAGCAACAATCTTTAATTATGTCATAACAAATGAATTAACCTATTAAAAAATTAACAAGCTAAAATGCGCTCATTATGATAGTGTTTATGGTTAAAATATTAATTATCATGTATGATTAACTTATTTATTCATCAAATATAATCTTTTGAAAAAAAAATTATAGAAATTATAGAAAGATTTTTTCGATTTCGCTCAAATTAAACCTAACATGACAAAAGGTATTCTGCAAAAAAACGCTCTAAAATTTTCTTTAGAAACGATAACTTCATAAAAATCAATGTGTCATTTCAAAAGAATAATGTTTCTAAAATAAAATAAAAAAAAAAGTTAAATTCTAAAGGTTTGGTTTTTACAGATAAATTCAGTGATCAAAATTTTCACATCAGCACAACCGATCTGAATTACACATCATAAGACACATTTTACACTTAAATTCGATTATTATACAATAAAAAAGAACCTACATAATAAAACAATACATGCAAAATGTAATAAATAAGATATATACGAATAAAAATAAATAAATATAGCGAGCAGTCGTTATCGGGGTCGTCCGCAGGAAATTGAGCGTATTTTATGCGTCCTGAAAGGTTAATGATACACTCTTGGTAGTATGTTATATATCGTGACACGGCCATCGTCGACCTTCGCTTCTGAAGAAGGACCTCCGGTTCGATTTTTGATTCATCGACTTGCAATAATTTTGGAATTGTCGTTTTCTCAGAGATTTACAGCGCAAGAAAACGAAAAACGAAACGCGCGACCGTTCCGGTTTAGAAGATATGACTTATGCGCGAAGACGGAACTCTCGTGTGATTTATGTGGGAAAATATTTTTAATAATTTTTGTATTATTACGAAAGTTAATAGTATCGTATGGGGTTTGTGTGTGGATGGTTTAATACGAGATCGTTTTGATTTTATCGAAATTATACGTGGTTTTTCATACGAAGAAAAAGGTTATTCTTAAAAAGATGAGTATTTAAATTATTTATTGCTAAATGATCATATCCGTTCAGTTATAATATTAAATTTAACGATGCAATATCAAAAGAATCTATAAAATCCAAGAATATCGATGATTGATTCAATATGAGGTTTCATGAGCGTAAGTTGAAAATGTGTGATGGTATTAAATATTCGCTCATGTCTTTTCGTATATTCAAACTCATTCTTATACTCACTATGGAACCTCACTTTCAAATAAACAATATCGAATTCAATATCTCCTATCAAAATACAATATAAAATATGAGTATAAAAAAAGTGTGACTATATGAAATGTCTACTCATTCCTTTTCATATACTTACATTCACTATGGAGCCTCATCTACAAATAAACTATACCAAAATCAATATCTTCTATCAAAACATAATATACAATATGAGAATACGAACATTTGTAAGCATAAACGTTTACTTTCATGCATTTTCGAAAACTCACATTCACATTCACGCTCGTTATGAAGTCCTACCCATAAACTAAGTTAATTAAAATCAATTACAAACAAACCATAATATACAATATGAGAATACGAAAAACGTTTACTTTCATGCATTTTCGAATACTCACATTCACACTCGTTAAGAAGTCTTATCCATAAACTAAGTTAATTAAAATCAATTACAAACAAACCGTATTCAAATCAATAAAATTTTATGCCTGTCAACAAAAAATAATAGAAAACATAAACTATAAAAACATGAAGACGTGTGAGAGTGTAAAAATTAACTCTCATACATTATCATATACTCACATTTACACTATAGAGCCCTACTCTTAAAAGAACCATATCAAAATTTATAAATTTATAAAATAAGAGTATACGAAAACTTCTAATCGTAAAGCTTCACTCTCATACGTTTACGTATATGTTACAGTTTGAGTGTCCACTTCATTTTTGCACGGACAAACTAGTCTGTTTATACACCTTCTAAATACTCTAGTCCAATTATTCGGGTGGTAAGACAATTTAAGTTGTTTGCACTCAGATAACGCTGCAGTTTGAATTTCAAGAGTTTGTTTTAAACACGTTTTCACAACTCAAGCTAAAACGCTAACCCAACCTAATCCAAGAATGATAGGTACTTATGACATCTGTTTTTAGTTTAGACGCAATTATGTGTAGGTAAAATTTGACAGTTGAACTTCAAACTAAAATCGATAGTTTGGGTATATCCAAACTAGTATGAGTGTAAATAAACAAAAGTTTACACTTGAACTGTGGCATATACACTAGGGTCTCTTTTTATGCGGATTTGAAATCATACGATTTTTTTCAGAAAATTAAAAAAAAAACACATTTACTTCATAAAAAGAGACTCAAATTCACAATATAAAGTCCCATCCAAAAAAAAACCATATCAAAATCAATAAAACTCTACATCATCATAAAAAAAAAAACTAATTTCATTTACAAAACCACCGAATCTATCCACAAACAGCCAAAAGCACACGGCCCCTAATGAAGCGGCCGCAATCGAAACGAACTCGATCGTTTACCAATCGAATCGGCGACCTAATCATTCCGGAATTAAGCGGCCCGAATTCCAAATCGACAATTCCAAATCGACAATTCCAAAAAGCGGCGATTCGTGAGAAAGGCTCCGCAGGCCGCATAAACATACCGGAGAGTCGGCGGCCACCTGCTGCCGAAGGACCAAGAACGCGTTCGCCACCTGGCACATTATCATCATATCCTTGGTGTGTGTGTGTAATTCGAATGGTGAAATCTGGTCCGAGGGTCCTTTCGAAGGTCGAGAAAAAATCGGTGTATAAATCGGTGAGCTTTTGAGTCTGTGTTCGGGTTTCGATTGGGTTTTTTGTTGTTGGAGATTTAAGGGAGATTGTAATGAAGATTTATATTTGAGATCGAATCCGTTGAAAAATACTTGGTGTATATAGTACAGTTCGAGTGTCCACTTCGTTTGTGCACGAACAAATTAGTCTGTTTATACAATTTCAAAACAGCTCTAGTTCAATTGTTAGTGTGGTGCGACAATTTAAGTTGTTTGCACTCAGATAACGCTCTCATACTAAATATAAATAAGGTGGAAATTGGTATGTCAAAAAATGATCGAGAAATACGCGTAGTGTCTACACGTCGTGCAGATTGAACTTCAAGGATCTGTTTTGTACACGTTTTCACAACTCAAGATAAAACGCTAACCCAAGCATGATACTTATGACGTTTGTTATGAGTTTAGACGCAATTATGTGTAGGTAAAATTTGACAGTTGACATTTAAA
This sequence comes from Hydropsyche betteni, assembly GCA_028571205.2. Classification (NCBI taxonomy): domain Eukaryota; kingdom Metazoa; phylum Arthropoda; class Insecta; order Trichoptera; family Hydropsychidae; genus Hydropsyche; species Hydropsyche betteni. Next base: position 2,246,749 of record JAOXNN020000021.1, on the reverse strand, counting down.
CTAAAATCGATAGTTTGGGTATACCCAAACTAGTATGGGTATAAACAAACAAAAGTGGACACTTGAACTGTGACATATAATATGTTCAAAATATTTAGTATTTACGTAGAATATTTGTTCTGCGATTTTTTTTCTGTGTTCGTTGTTTTTGACCCGGTGGTATTCAATAGAGCACTCTAAAGAGGTTACCACCTTGTTCATACCAACAACTGAAACTGAAATGATTTCCCGAAGCCTACTTCAGTAATAAGATGTACATAGGAAAAGGACCGATTCAAACACGCGTATCGCACAAACTGGTGTACTTCGATCGTCGACGACTGATTGTATTTGTTGTCACAAAATTCAACTATTGTCACGAAGTTCAACTAAAAAATTAATTAACCAACTTTTTTTTTTTTAATATGAATGTTTTGTCTTATTATAACTTTTTCGTTATAAAAATACGTTCATATATAAAATATTGAATTTAAAATTTTCATAAAATGAAAAAATATAATAATCACAATCATAAACAACAATTAGTAATTATTTTCAAATTTAAAGTTTCACCGGTTTCAAAATAATCCATTGAAAATGCAACGGTTGATATTATTCGCACTTTTAACGATAAAATTTAAATTTAATTACGATTAACTTGTATATGCAATTTGTACGATCATTAAAATGGTAATTTTAATACATCTACAAATTGTGAATTATGATGTTATATTTTTTAATAAGCAATCACTAAAAACTGGTTATAAATAAGTTGCTCATATAAAATCGAAGATCATATACGATTTTTTCAGCACAGATTTATTTATACGCATTATCTTTGTACGAACACGTATTTAAACAGCCTTCCGAAAAGGCCTTAATTATAAAACGATGATTCGCATTAAAATGTAATAATATAATTAAAACGAGGGGACAGACTTGTAAGAAGGGCAAACGTTCAAAGAAAAGAGACTCACTTTGGAAACAAAGCCTCAAAGCATCGACTTTAACACATAAAATTTTCAAGACCCCTTTCAATTTTATGGGAACATAATTGAATTTCACATTATACTTTGGAAAAGTTTAAATTAATAATAAACTCGTTCCGAATTCCAAACTAGTTCCTAATAAAATGCAAAGCGATCTGCGGATAATTCCTCGGATTCGAACCGAGAGTGGTTTTTTTTTCTAGTTATGGTCTTTTATAATGATTCTAAAACTGGGTATGTCCCAAAAAAGCATTGTGTCGTTTTTTTTAATATATTTTTTTATTACAGCGCAATGTTGTTTAACACATGGCGTTCCGAGCGATAAATCATGGGCTGTTTTCAATTTGTACTTTTGTACCATATGCGACGCCCATGTAATGGATATTTTAAATTCTAACGAAATCTCACTTTTTTTCTATTATTTTCATATATGTATTAAAATAACGGCGATTCGTTATCGCTGGGATTCACATGCCATATACGTTATGATTGTGTGTAAATTTTGCTGTATGAAAATCCAGATTATTGAACAATTTCGTCATTAATATTGAAATATTAGTTGATCTATATTTTTTTATTGGAGTTAAATAATATACGAGTTGATTAATAGATGGAGTTGTTCAAATTATTTAATAAGAAATTTTTTCAACATAATAAATCTTGAGAGTCAACCTTTTTGTTTATATAAAATTTTCTATGAAAATGTCTTATTAATTTTTATTGATTATTAGAGTTTATTTATTAAATTTAGCTTGACCAGTAATTAATATTGACAATAAAGTGAAAACCATGTAGTAATGAATAGTTTTCCAAAATAAATTTCATTTTATTTTACATTTTTCTTCATTACATTAAACAAAAGCTTGAAAATTTAATGGTATTGAAAAAGTGTGGAAATATCATAATTTCATAAAAATAAATGAAACATGACAAGATCAATATATGGATGAGTTGCATATAATTTAATAAATAATAGTTTTAATATTCAATATCGTGGAACATTTCATTTAAATCATCTAATTTCATAAAAATCTTCATTTCACAAAGGATTTCATATAAACTATTAGGTAATTCGAAAAATAATATCTGTTTTATTAAAAATATATATTTATTTAATTTTTTCAAAAAATTTTATTATGATTTATTATTTTGTGTCGGTATAGAAAAAAACCTTTGAATTTAACCAAATTTTCTTCATATGGAATCAATAATTAAAAAAAAAAAATGGACACTTCATCTTAAACGACCTAATACATACGCATAAAAAAACACAAAATTTTCACTGACGATTGCAATTAATCAAAATTTATCTGACAACGCACATACAAAAATCCGGACACACGTACCATTTTCGAAACTCACGTGGACGAGCATTATTACACTTTTCCACACACACACCCGAACAAAAATCACACACACCAGAGCCGAAAGGGACACATTATTTACAGCCGGCCCTATTTGTCAAAAAATTCCGCCGCTTTTCTTATTAAACTTGTCCAATCTGAATTCCGCCGGCCCTTTGTGGTCTTTTCCATAATGCAGCCATATACGTACTGGCGCGTTTCTCGCATTGTGGAAGCGTATTTGTCACGGCTAACTTGACAATAACAAATGATTATATTTCTTTTTTGGGAAAAATGAAATATAAAAAAAAACATCGTCCACACTTCGGCGTTCGGAAAATTTGTGATTTTCCTACGCTTTTCCGGTTCCGCTCCGCCCGTAGTTCATACTTTGTATGATTGTTGGGAAAATTCGCTTTTCTTTTGCGGCTCGGGAGCTTTGAGTAAGTTTTTTCATTTGTCACTAGTCGGCTATGTGTATTTTGTGTAAATGTTGATTTTATTACAATATAATTGAAATTTTTAAATATTTTTTTAAAAGTTAGATTGATCAGGATTTATTCATGTTTCTATATCAGACTCATAATTTTACAATCTTACAGCTTTTCTACAAATTCAGCCTTTTTCTAATCGAATTCAACCTCTTTCAAATAGAATTCAAATTTTTGTAATAATTGTCAACCTATTGTTATAAAATACAAACTTTTCATCAATTTTACTTTGATAATCTCAATTGGAGATTTTTACATAAAAAAAATACTTACATTTTTTGATAAATTAACCCGAAAATAGGTACCATGGATATGTACCTAACGGTTTTTTATATTTTTCGTGAATTCAAAAAAAAATATAAAAATCAATATGATATGGTTGAATTTTATAAGTAAACTAGTAAATAGGCCCGATGTTAATAACATCGGTTGTGGATTTGTTAAGAAACGGAAAACGATAAAATGTTAAAACCCGATTGTGTTTACCTGATTTGAATATTTAATTAATAAAATCAAAATAGTTCGTTTGTTATTTGTGACATATAGACAAAGCCAGTAGTCAGTAGGCAATAAGCATCATATTATAGATGTTAACTGTATACGAATAAAGACCGTATTAGAATATCTAAAGTCGCGAGCGTCATTCGAATACACAGACACACAGAAATCCATGATCATTACATGGCAGATGGCTTCATTTAATGTTTAAAAGGATGAATTTTGAGACTAAAAACGTTCAATTTGATTTGTATAAGGTTGAATTTGGAATTTAAATTAGAGTATTATGATTTTTTCTATTAAAAATAAAACATGTGCAGTAAGAAACGAAACTTTCACATTTTCCGACAAAAAAATTAACGACAGAAACGTGGATTGTCGTAATAAATTCTAATGCATAAATATTTTTATTTTCATTATAAATCAAACAAAAATAATCTTCGTGCGTGTTTTCCACAACAAGCCAGAGCTCACCTCACGTTTTTACGAGCTTTTCCACAATGCTTCGAGATACTTATCGACCAGACCGAAACCATAAAAAAATAATTGAAAATATTCAATTTTCACCGCGGGCACATACAAAAAAGCCCCAAGGTCGGCCGCTACCACTTTTCAGACCATCCTGAAAACTTTCAAGGCCGAACTTTTAACGATACGCCTCCACGAACGGGAAAGTATCGAGAAAGAAAACGCTTTAAACTCCCATACAAGTGAAAAATACACAGAGTTCGGCTTTTCAGCTGAAAAAAAAAAGATTGACGCTCGCAAGTTGCTACATAGCGAAAAGATGAAGGCCTAAACGCCACCTCCTTAAAAGGTGATGAATATTTGATATTCTCAACTTCCACAACATTGGAGCTTCCGCGAGTTCCGCCCACCACCCCCTGAAGCCTGCCGGGGGGTGAGTGGGTGGTTGTTCTTTTATCCGCCCACCCCCTTTGGGGGGTTCTGGATGTGGAGACGCTTTGAGGACTGTTTGAATTATAAAACGGTGAAATTCTGTATTTTTCTCGATGCCGTATTATGGCGGAGTCGTTGAACTTTGCAACGTTATAAAACCGCATTTTTTTAGCGATATTTGTATGTTTTATGTATAAGATAGTTATTTTTGATAATTTTTAAATTGGATAGATCGTTCGAATTATTTAAATTTTGAAATTATTATTATAAATTTAGTTCATATTTTTTTTTTTGAAAAAAATAATAGAATTAGGTAAACGCTGCATTTTTCAATCAAAAATATTTAAAAATACTTATTCAATAATAAAAATTCTGTACACATTACACTGAATAATAAACTGAACTTATCAATGTGTAAGGAAAGAAGGCTTTTCACGTGACGCTTTCTGAGCGAGTCTTATTTATCAAAATATTTGTTAATTGTATTATTATTTCAATTATGATTTAAGCTAATATCCTTTTAAATCGTCATTTTAAGCTTGAAAAATCATAGAATTTTAACATAGCGTAAATATTCTTGAAAATTTTACTCCAAATCAGCAATTGAAAATTACCGATTTGAATATATGAATATGGCTACTATTTAAATGGTCAGAATTTATACATGACTTTGGTCAGAATTTTAATAAAAAAGGTCAGAATAAATATTGATCGGTCATAATTTTAACTGGGTTTGTCAGAATTTATATTTAATGATCAGAATAATATTAAGAACCCTAACCAAACGTAACCTATTCTGATCGTTTTGTTATTAAATTCTGACCACTTATTATTTTATTCTGACTATTTGTTATTTTATTCTGACCATTTATTATTTTATTCTGACAATCTATCATTTTATTTTGACCGTTCTTGATTAAAATTCTGACCATTTAATTAATTGCCTATGAATATATAAATATATGTTACAGTTTGAGTACCCACTTCGTTTGCGTACAAATAAACTAGTCTGTTGATTCACCTTCTAAATGCTCTAGTCCAATTGTTTGGGTGGTATAATAATTTTAGTTGTTTGCACTGAAATAACGCTCTTATGCTAAATATCAAAAAGGTGGAAATTGGTATGTCAACTAACAATCAAGAAATACGCGTAGTATCTGCCCATCGTGTCACTTTGAACTTCGAGAGTTTGTTTTGAACACGTTTTCACAACTCAAGCTAAAATGCTAACCAAACTTAACCCAAGAATGATACTTATGACGTCTGTTTTTAGTTTAGACGCATTTATGTATAGGTAAAATTTGACAGTTGACATTCAAACTAAAATCGATAATTTGGGTATACCCAAACTAGTATGGGTGTAAACAAATAAAAGTTTACTCTTGAACTGTGGCATATACATATATACATATATGAACGGGACACTTTAAGATGAAATTAAAAATTCCAATTATAATTACGGATTTAAACATTGTTAATATTAAAAAACAAAATTTCTACTGAATTTATAAAAAAATCTTTAAAAAAATTTCTAAAAACTTTTCTACTGAATTTGAATAAAATTTATTATATTTAACACCATACATAAATAAACGAAACAAGGAAATTGAAACACTGACAAATTCACCATCGGACAGGCACTTACGGAATTCCGTGCGCGTGTTACGAAAATGATTTTGTGGCATTTTCAATATCGATAGCTGTCAGATTACGTCCCTAGCCCGTAATTATATGTAATCACATTGTATATATATTATAATTCGGGTCCAAATTACGGGTCCGACCGAAAATTGCTTGATCCAATCCGACCTCAAGGCAAGACAATTTAATTCGATTCGGAGGCCCGCGCTTTTTACTAATACACGAAATTACAATGGCGCAAAATAAACAGAAGAAACGGCCCGCGGTTGTGCGTATGTAATGAATACGGTGCGAATCGTGTTTTGTAAAAAAAAAATAACCAAAAAAAAAAATTTAAAAACGAAATATGTGCGCGGAGATAAAGAGCGCCATGTGCGAAATGTTTTTGGCGTTTGTCATATTTTGCGTGTCATAAATGAAATTCAAGTCTGAGATAAAGAAATTATTCATTTTTTTTGAATTTTGCGTAGTCACTGGTAGTTTTTTTTTAAACGTAAATTATTAAAGTAAAAAAGTGGTTTTATAAGAAATTGTGAATTATTAACAAAATAAATAATTCATTCATTAAATTCTACGTAGATCATGAGTGACCGAAATTTTTTTATGTATTACTGAAATTTTCTCATATAAAATACAAATCGTTATAATAAAGAGTGAAAAAATTAAAGAAGTCCGGCTTTATATTATAAAAAACTACTAACAAGTAATAAAATAAATTATTATCTTTTTAATTCTATGTAGATTATCAGTGATTAGAATTTTTTACGTATTACACTAATATTTTCTTATAAAAACGACTTATTACATTATATTAAAAAGTAAAAGTATCAAAAAGCATGCCTATATATAAAAATCACTTAATAATAAAAAAATATATCATTAATTTTAACAAAGTATCTATCATCAAATATGCACATTTAATGATTGCCCAAAAATAAACTTTATCAAGCCATGACTTGATAAAAAACTAATAAAAATTCAGAGTAATAAGTTAAAAAAAAAATCATTGCAGTTTATGTCAAAAATGAAATTTATTATTATATTGAAATCATGTAAAAAAAGTTGAGAATCTGCGTAAACGTTTCCGTAATTTAATATAATATAGATTATGACCCGAAGCCACGTTCGACATATAGTTGTGATTTGTGAACTAGTACTAAAACGGACGTAAATATTTATAACATTTTTTATTTATTAAACGGCAATAAATTATTATGAATCGAACGTGTACGCGGGGCACTGTTTAAAAACGTAATTTGTGAGTGTTTTTTTTTAAATAAATAAAAATAAGCTCGCACACGTTCGTATCGCCGTTTGATGTATTCGTTTTAATTTTCGTTAAATCTATAAAAGTTCTGACGATTAAAACGTCACTCAATCGTATATAATATT
>JAOXNN020000021.1:2219066-2239416 GCA_028571205.2 Hydropsyche betteni | reverse complement strand
TGATGTATTCGTTTTAATTTTCGTTAAATCTATAAAAGTTCTGACGATTAAAACGTCACTCAATCGTATATAATATTTTCTTTTCGATTTTGTCATAACAGTGCTAAAAGGTTTTTAATTTGAAGTCCTTAATTGGTTTAAATGAGTATAATTTGGTTGAATTTGAAATTTCTATAATTATGATTTTTTTTTGATTAAAAGTTTTGAAAATCAGATAATATTTAAATTATTACATTTGAATAATAATATAGCATCGTGAAGAGTGCTAGAAAAAATCCTTGAATATTGATCGTTAACGTATTGAAATGTATTAGATAATCTTTTAAATCTCATTTATGCACCAAACATATTCATTACCTTATAAATAGTCATACTGCATAAAATAAATTGAGTGTTTCAAAAAAAAATCAACGGTTTAGTTTCTTCAGAGATTGCCAAAGTTGAACCTTTAGTACGGGGTTATTTTTTTGTATTTTTTATTATGTGCAAGGTTCTGTTACATGTTTTTATTTGGAAGGTAATTTTTTAAGTTATATTTTCTTAATCTATATATATAAAAATGGATGTTTGTATAATATATATATTTGTTTGTTTGTTTGTTTGACGCCGTATCACTCCAACACCCTTCGACCGATCGCCATGAAAATTGGCATATATATGTGTTTTTTTGCTGAGAAGGTTTTTGTAACATTAAAATAGGGTGACCATATTTCCCAGAACCCAAAACGTGACGGTCCGCAAAAAAATATTCCCCCTCATATATCGTTCGACCAATCACCATATAAAAAAATTATTTGATTTAAAACACCGAGTCCCGAGCAACGCCGGGTACTACCGCTAGTATAATGTGTAACAAGATTTTCACATAAAATGGTTACATGTTAAATTTTCATTTAAAAAATATTCACAAATGCAAATTTTAAATAAAATTTCGAAACGAAAAATAATCTGCGATGAAATAAAAAAAAAAACAACTTATACATTATTATGCTGATCACTATGCGACAGTAGTCCAATTTGCATTACGTATGCAAACTGCTAAAATTCACCGGAGGACTCGTCTCTTTTTGACGAAATTCAATTTTTTTAGTTCCACCGCTCTTTGTTTTGCGACCGTTTAAAATTCCCGGCATAACTTGCGGCCGCGGGAGCGATTTAATCATATTTGGCCGAACGGTCGGCCATAAGCCGAAAAGAGACAGAGGAAACTCCGATAAATGGCGGAAGCGATAATCCGAACGAGAAGCAGAACGATCCGAGTAGGAAAAAAATAGGAGTAGGAGGAAAAAAAGCGCGATAAATAAAGAAGCGGCGGTAGTAAACCGCGAGAGATTTATCTCGGCAACGATTGAATAAAAAAAAAGCTCACATACTACTCACCAAAACGAATAAATAACGCGAAGCCCAGAGGAGCCCTTCTATAAATCCGGCGGTTCTCAAATGGCGGAAGGTGTTCTGCGAAAGAAACAAAGGAAGAATGTTAAAATTGAATATCGTGCGTTACTTTTGCGTTAGAATGTTTTTTTTACATGTTAGGCTAGGTTAGGAGTTACACCAGCTTCGTACTCCAAAAAAATGGAATAAAAATAAAATTAACGCAGATGTTAAGAATATAAAATATTTTTTATTTTACACATATACATAATAATTTAATAAATAGAACCTCGGGACTTAAATTTAGAATCAAATTGTTTTTTTTAATTTAAATTCATTAAAACAAAAGCATAAAGCAGACCGCGTATTGTCACAATTTTTGAACGCGTAAAATTTTTTTTTTATATAGGGGGGAACATTTTTTTGCAGACCGTTCTATTTTGGGTTCTGGGAAATATGGTTACTTTGATGATATAAAAAACATCTCGAAGAAAAAATACATATACATGCCAATTTTTATGGCGATCGGTCGAATGGTGTTTGAGTGAAACGCCATTATACAACCAACCATTTTAATATATATAGATTTTAAACAATAACGAATAAAAAAAGTGAGCCTTAAGTAAGAATCTCTTTTGGAAATTCTTGCTGATGGTGTACTCATTTTCTGTCAGACATTGTCTGAAAAATGAAAAAAAAACGAAGAGATTTTTGTTTGTTTTTTTTTTTTTTTTTTTAATTTTTGGAAGAATTGGTAGCTGTTCGAAAAAACAATAATTTTTATTAAAATTTCGAGCTTAAAATATTTATTGTTTATGAATGTGGCTCCCAATTAAAAAAAATAACCTATTTACTTTTTTAGATAATATTATAAAGAATGTTGTAAATTTTAAGAAAATCGGTTGAATGAATCTTGCAATATCGTGTACACCAGTTTGAAAAAAGTAGTTTCAAGAAAAACGCAAAAGACAAAAGTTAGACTTTCTGACGCACTCATTTCTTACTGATATAACTTTGGAAATAGTAAAATGTTTAAAATATTCTTAAAAGTATGAAAAATTTGCTTAGCAAAAAAATCTATTTTTTTTTGAAAATCTGAAGGTAATGTAACCGAATATTTGTTTGATTGGTGTTAATTTTAGCAAAAAATATTTAAGAACAAATTTAAATGTGATTTAAAGCATAATAAATCCCGAACTAGTGAAAGTTACAAAAAGCCTGCCGCAACATCAACGTTAAAATAGTGAAAATCGATAACGGCGCTTAGTCATACCTAGTTTTCCTTATGGAAATGATGAAAATTTTCTCCGCAGATCCGCTATAAGCGGCAGGTTGTATATTTCGGGCATATAATTTATGTAGGGTGTGTGTATGTTCCATTCGGGGGCCGGGAAAACGCAAAGGATTTCCCGGAACTCGGGTAACTGACGTTTGTGTTGCGACAGAGCCCCAAAAGGGAATATCTTATCGAAAAGTTATTGGCCGTTAATGAGAAAATGTCTATTCATCGAGCGCCCAAAATAATTATGTCAAAGCGGATACAGGGATGGAAAATTTCGCCGGGAAAACTCGACCGTTTTCCGCTCGGGATCAATTAATTACTAATGTTTTCATGTTTTTCTTTATGGATACCCTGACGAAAAATGGCCGAAGGAAATGGGACGTTAATGAAAATTATGTCGAATCGAATGATCAACTTCGGTGTATTTTTATTGAATACTGGCGGTAGTGCCCGGCGTTGCTTGGGACTCGGTGTTTTAAATCAAATTATTTTTTATATGGTGATCGGTCGAACGATATATAGGGGGAACTTTTTTTGCGGACCGTCCCGTTTTGTGTGCTGGGAAATATGGTCACCCTACTTTGATGATATAAAAACCTTCTCGACAAAAAAATACACATACAAGCCAATTTTTATGGCGATCGGTCGAAGGGTGTTGGAGTGATACGGCATCAAATATATATATAAATATATACAAACATCCATTTTTATATATAAAGATGAAAATATCGAGTAATATAATATTTTAGAACTTTTCAAGTTAAAATTTATATCGATTATCAAAATTAACTATTTTTCCGTCAGAAAATGATTAAAAAAAAAACATTTCCAGTTCATACTCTATATGAAAGTTTTATTTTGAAAAAAAAATGAGGTTGACCTATAAAATTAAGCAGGTAATTATGCTCGTATGATTTTTCGTAATTAAATCAAAATCCGTGTTCAATAAAGAAAAAAAAAATATTTAATTATGTAAATAATGTACGTGTATGCGGTCCATTTGCAGCAATCACGAATGAATTTTCACATAATGCTCCCCGCACACGATACGTTTTAATTAATTTAAATACTCGTACTGGTAAAAAAAAATATTTTAGGCATTTTCGGTCTAAACATTTTTCATTTTTGCTTCGCCCATCAAAAACACGCATTTTCATAAATTGGAATTTGGCATGTAATTTATTTTTACATTCATTGAGAAAATATATTTTCTTGCTTACGCTTGTTAAAACTCATTTAGTATCACTATTTCACATTATTATCCATACAAATATATTTTTAAAATTAGAATTTTAGCTTTTTCCAATAAATTGAATCGATTTTCATAGTAAATATTAAAATTAACAATGATCATTTGATGTTACATATAAATTTTTTTAGCAATATTTTTCATTGAAAGTGATCAAAAATACAATATGTATGTATAAATAAAAAAAAAACAATTTATGTGAATTTTATTATTATAATAACAACACAAGACTATTTTCATCATAAAAAAATAATTTAAAATTTCAACTACCCAAAAAAAAAAAACATAAATAACAAATTATCAACCCAACCAAAACCGACACACAAAAGACCGACCGGAAAACGAAATAAATCAAAAACGTACGAGTTAAGGGCACGATAAATTTCCATACATCATATTTCATAATGCGGTCCGCACCTTATTACCGGCTGCACTGCAGTCAAAAACACACACAAAAAACTGCACTACGTCAAAAAATAAACACAAACAAGGGGAGGGGCGGGGGGGGGGGCGTTTGACAGCTAAATTTTATACGTTCCGAAAGATCGTTCGGCCACAGGTAGCATTTAAGTAATGACGGAAGGCCGATCGGCCGGCGGATAAGGGCGTGGCCGACCTGTGGCTTTGTAACGTGTATGGGCCGCTTTGTGTTCGTACGTGTGATTTAATATTGTGTGTGGATTTATATGCGAGAATGTCGGCGGGTTACGGACGCGTCCACTACTTGGAGCGGTGAGTTGTGGGAAAGTAGTATTGACGCTTTATTCGATACGATTTATTTGTTGGAGTCGATTATTTAAAAGTAATAAACTAAATCATATGTAGTCCGTGTATACAGAACATATGTATTGTATGAGGGGTTCGGCAGAAAATAAGAATAAGCGACATTTGTCACTTTTGGAGATATTAAGAAAAACAGTTTACGTGCATTTAAATGCGAATATAACTAGGGGTGACCTGACATAGTACTGTTATCTAGTGCTAGTTTTTGTAGTAAATAAAAGAAACTCAATTTTGTAATTTTGGCGCTTAGCCTTATTTTCTGCCGAACCCCTTATATAGTGAAGCATATAGTATAACATATGTACAGGTTTCTTACTCCAAATTGGCACTTTTTTATTTCAAATTAGCAATTTTTCATTTCAAAATAACAATGTTTCATTCCAAACTAACACTTTTTCAATTCAAATTAAAACTATTCCAAAAATGAAAATTTACAAAAAGTGTTAATTTGAATTGAAAAAGTGCCAATTCGGAGTAAAAAATCTGTATATATTATATATTCAATATATATGTTACATTCAAAGTGTACCTATCATCACTTAAAATATATTTTGACTGACGTTTTAGATAATTTATATTCGAATACAAGTTGTTTAGTTTAGATATATTTCAATACAGTTTAACTGATGTCCACAAGTTAAAGTGTATTTTCAACTTGACAGATGAGTTTTGACAGTTAAAATTTTTCAAATGAATATTTGTACTAAAAAATGTGTATAATTTACTTCTATACGGTTAAAAATTAGAACATTCTTCATCATAAATTTGTTTAGTTTTTTAATACACAAATTCTTAAAAGTAAGTAAAGTTATTTATTGTTATATTTAAATTGAAATAACCCAAAATCTTTCAAGATACACGAAAAATAATATATTAGACAAAAAAATATTTATACGCTATTTTTCATACGAAATCTAAGCGCTAACTAAATATTAATACATTTAGTGATAATTATCGATAAAAATAAAAGAATTCGGTCACTTTAAAACAAAAAAATCACATGGAAACGAAAAACGATTTTTTCTCATAATGCTGTTTTTATTAGAAAAATTTGTAATTAAAATTTCTACCATTCCCGAGAAATTTAATTTACCTTAATATATCGAAAACGATATTCTCTATTATATCACAGTAGTTTTGAATACAAATTTTATTAAAAAAAAAATAATTTTGCCCCCCGGTGTACAACATTAATTAAACCGCACATTTTTTACAATTCAACAATCATTTTTAAAAATTAATAAACTTTTAAGCCGTGTTCTATACATTAGTTTCAAAAGACAAATCCTGAGAAGATCGGAATCCGTATTGGAATCGAAAGGACCGGGTGAAATAGATAGATCTAGATCCAGATTTCGGTAGATTCTAATCGCATACGTGGCAATTAGGACCTTTTCTGGCCGGGCCTGGAAACGGTAATTGAGTTAGCCTCTCACAAATTATCGACACTACACAAGATTTATAGAAATTATTACCGACGCCGGGTAATACCACCGAAAACAACACCATTTTTTTTTCTATCCAAAAAAATTCTGAACAATAAAAAAAAACGGTGCGTAACGTGTATGGGCCGCTCTAACGCCTCGGGTCATACTTTTGTATGGGAGCACAAATACGCAACTTTTCTTATCGTATATTGTTTAAATAATAGTTTTTTATTGATACGAATATTTATGTCCGATCCGGACCATTATCTGATCGTAAAAAGTTATTAAATATGATCCGGATTTTTATTAAGTCAAAGTATATATAATTTCGGACGGTTATGCTCGTTTTAAATAACATTTTTTCGAATAGGAACGAACGTGATTTCTCACGGATAAAAGTCATGAGTTTTGACTGGAAATAAAATAATAATAAATCAAGCGCCAAGTGACATAAATGTCGCTCATACTGATTCAAAGAAGAATTATGTTTACAATTTAAATCTCTCTTTTGTATGTCTTATACATAAAAAAGGGTATTTAAATCAGGAAAATTGTATTTAAATTACGTCAGCTTTGAAATGTACATATATATATTCTATTATAGGGTCTTTAAATAGGGACGCTCGAAATTTGTAAGGTAGATTTGCACATGTCGTTCAACACAATAACCTTCCATGGTTATATATCATACACTATTAAACAATTGATAACAAATTTGAGAGATGTCAATTTAACAACTTAATAAATTTCTAACGTCCTATTGAAAGGCCCTTTATATATGACGTTAGTAGTGGGTAAAACCGAAGGGTCTACCTTTTAATTATAAATTTGAATATAAAAAAATATTCAATACTGCGAAACATTTTATAAAGAATTCGATCACAATTCCCATCTGCGGCGTATACACGTTTGATAAAAGAAATTCTCCACTATATACAATTTTCCACTAAATTCTCCCTACTCAGTACATTTTAAGTACGAAAAAATTAAAATTTTCACGACAAAAAGAAAGCCGAATTGTTTTCGTGCCCAAAAGATAAGCTTTTTTTTCATTAAGCTGAAAAATATGCGCGCTGAAAAGTGGAGCACTTCCGATCTTTGCGCAAACTCCGTTATTTATATAGAAAGCGGAAGATTTTTTCCAAAAAAATTACTCGGTATATACGCGAGTACTTTCAAGTTGGAAATAAAATTGAAAACACTCTGAAAGCACGCCGAAGTGAATAAGTATATTATGCATACAAAGTGCGGAAGCCATCGAAGATGTTTTTCTCGAGTGCATTCGAACGGTGCAGGTGTGCACAACCGGTGGGTTGCGGGACGAAAATTCAATGGCGGAATAATTTGACGAGGCCTGGCTGGAGTCCAATCCACTAGAAGGTTCGTTAGGCTGAACAGGAAATGTAACAGGCTTTATATTGTGGAGCAATCTGGTGCGGTCTAATTGTACACTTTGAATACGATGTGGAGTTCATCTTTGTGGATATGGCGTTGTGAATGATATTTTTTTATGTGTAGTGTATATTTAATATTTGAAATGGTTGTTTTGTATAAATTTTTCATAGAAATTATTATTTTTAATTATGATTTGTATGACAGTGTAAAAAAAAATAAAAAGTGTATACATTAATTTTTATATAAAAATATTTTGAATTGATAATGAAGCTATATAGATAATATGATTATTTTTTGAAAATTGTACGCTATTTTTATATTATGAAAAAATCAAACGTCTTTGAGGAATAAGAGATTCAATGAAGAATAAAATAATTTCAGAAGCAAGCAACTAGAAAAAAATCACTATGAATAAAAAAGTACTAAATAACGTGAAATGATATGTACTAATTAAAAATGCTCAAAAGGTATTTCAAGATTCCGTTTGAAGAAAAATATCTTAAAAATGAAAACTTTCTATAAATTAATGTTTAAATATACAAATATTAATTAAGATAATATTTCTATATAATATAGAATTTTTAAATATTCATTTCATGTATTAAATAGTAACATATTCATCTAGTAGAATATAATATGTGTGGTTCATATGAAAACTTTTCATATTAGATCTGATGGAAAATGCAGACTATTTGCTTAATTATACCGTAGAGAGGTTAACATTTACTTTAAACTGTACATATTTTTGAAACGAGCTCGCATATTATATTTCCACGAACAGCCAACTTTCAAAATACGAATTCGAAAATTAAAATTCCCCCCAAACGCAAAAACACATCCATTTCCATCACCGACTCGAACTCAAGATGGAAAAATTTTCCGTCGGAAAAGCGGAATTCGCGCAAAAGCCTCGAAAAAATTTTTCGACCGAACTTAAAAAAAGTGGGCCATTGCGTCATCGTTTTATTTTTTGAATTTTCGAAAAGCGCGCGATCATAATAAAAATTAGTGTCCGCCGTTGCGAAAACGTCGCCGTTTCGACGCACTTACTGATTTTCGCCATCACGCGAACGAATTATTAAAGAAAAATTATTATTTGAAAAAAAATTGTGACGCGTCTAAAAAATGCGGGGCGTGTATGGCCGATTAGCGCTAATTGGGAACATTAAGCCAGACGTACACCGAGCGTGCGCATCGTTTCTGGTTTTTATTTTTTTTTTCACAATTAATTATCGTTCGTATGTATTTTGACGTTTTCGGTGCGTAGTAATAAATCGCCTCTAATAATTATTACTTAGTATTCAGAGATTCGTTTTATAACTAAATAAGCGGGTAGAATCGGCTCCGCATGGGAATTGTTGTTTTTTAATTAATATCATACAATTATATTATTATGTTTGTTATTTAACGATTGCGTAATCGCATTTTCTATGAAAAATGCAAAAAAATATTGCATTTTTTATGAAATTAAAAAAAAACATTGTATCAAAATTTGACATTTGTAACTCAATCATAAAAAGGTTACGTAACATATATATATATTTTTTTTTTGACTGAAAGAAAAATAGTTTCTCAAAGGGCCTTGTATACGAGATCGGGCTATAATTTAATAGGTCGTTCGTGAAAAAGTTTCCGCGTAACTTTCGAAACCCAATAGGGGCAGTAGTTGAACCCTTTTCGAAAATAATCAAAATAAAATTAGCAAAGGCGAGCTTTCGAAAAGGAACGAAAATGTTACAAACTGACCGAGCGGCCCGTTTTCGGCCCTCTATTGTGAAAGTTTTCGGCCATTACCAAGAATTTCTAATGACCCCCCCCCTTCCCCGCGTGCATGCGTATCCTTTTAATATTCAGTCATGTGTGTATTTTTTCGGGTTTGGCCAAAGTTACCCGAAATGTGAAAACTTTCCAATAAAAATCCGCTTTTTGTTGCTCGTCAATTTTCGATTTTTCAAATCACTTCATCCGACTACTTTTTGACTCATTCAATAAAAAGAATAGTATATGCATATTATATATACATATTATATTTAATTAGTAAATTATTCATATTTCCGGACAGTCTGTAATATATCGAATTTATCGATAAATCTAACAAACGGTTTGTAGCCACTGATCAATTACTCTAACTATAAAATAGTATATTTATATGCATATTAATAGTATATTTATATTATTATTACATCTAGTCAGTAAATAATTCATGTTTCCAGTCAGTGGATTTACTTAATAAAAGGTAATATTATTTATAGAAATGATCTGTAAATCTAATAAACCATCAGTAGCCATTGATCAGTTATTCCTACTGATGTGAGTAATAACTAACATAAAATAGTTAAATATAACTATCAAACAGTTGAATTTTAAATAAGATAGTAATTTGAAGGGACTGAAAATTTTATTTTGACAACTTGTAAATATTATATTAAGAGTCGCCATATGTCATCGAAATTAGTAAGATAAGCGATTGACAATTAGTCAATAATTTTTAATGAACATTTATTGTTTTTACTGACAATTTTGATAAATCGATCTTTTCTATAAATATTTTATATATATTTTTATAAATAATTACTGAAAATTTATACATAATAGTATCCAAAAGTACCACTAATGATCTAAAAATTAATTGCAAAAAAACTTTATTTAAATTATTGAATCAGACAGGCTCTGTATAATTTGATAGTTTTACTATATTAAAAAAAATCATATTTTATTTTATATTTAAAAAAATAAAAATATTTTAATTTTTAATAATAAATTATTTTGTAGAATATTGTTACATGTATATATTTTTTACATCATAGTCAAGGCCTGTTTCGTAATAAATTGATGTGAGTAAACAGAACAGAAAGTCTTATCGAATTTTAAGGGTTTCTCTCTTTACTCACTGATGATAGACGACAGCTCAAGGTGTGTCAAAACAAAAGCGAGCGTGTTCTATCATAATAACAAAATGTATATTAAAATTTGCAAAACATAAACATTAATACGAGAAAAATTTGGAAAATTGACTTCCGAACGCAAAATTTTTCAATTGTCCAATGAGAAAGTCACAAAAATTTCTTTTTATAAATGATCAATTTATGATTGTGGCAAATTGGTCATTGTTTATTATTAAGATATTAATGAAAACAATGCTTAATAATTTTTATTTCTTGAATTCACACAATAAGGAAATTTGTATGAATTTGTACCGAGTAATGTATCACGGAAAAATGATGTACTTAACTGTGCTCTATATAAAAAGAAATCGCTCGTTTTTCGTAAAATAATTACGGTATTATGTTTCGTAATTGCGCTGTAATTTAATTTTTCCGATCCGTTTGGTAAGTTTTTAGATTTACGAATGAGTTGCGTGTCATTAGCGTATGATAATCAAAGATTCGAAATGGCAAAAGTTGGGTACAGAACTATGTAAAATTGGAGTTCATAAAAATATTCAATTATGTAAATAAAATATGAAAACGTAATTTGTTTAATGGTCTTAGTTTAATAACGATTTTACATAAAATTTTCAGAACTACTTCGATAAAATTTTCTAGCATTATGTAATGTAAAGATACGAAAGTTTTTCTATCTGATCGAATTCATAGAAAAAAATTCGATTTGGATTAATATATTTTTATTTTTATTTTTTTGAACTTTGAATGAATAAAAAAACTATTCGAATTAGTGTTCATACAAACTTATCCATTTTCGATTCATTATCTTGATTACATTAAAGAATACATAACGAAAAAATGTAATATAAAAAAAATTCAAATACATCAACCTTGCCACACATAATTATCCATTTACGTTAACGTCTTCTACCGAAATAATCAAAATCTATGCAGATCCAAGTTAAACTATTTATGAATTTCTTTATTGATATTAGTCATATTGAAAAGTAAAATTTTAATATCCAAGTTCTTCAAGTATAATACCATCAAGCCACACATGATCATTCAATTACTTTCATATTCTCTACCGAAACTATTCCAATCTTTGCGAATCCATTTTCACCTATTTACGAAAATTTTCATAAATCATCATATCGAAAAGTGCAATTTTAGTACAAAAAATCCTTCAAATACCATCAAGCCCGCCACACACGACCATTCATATTCATTAACGTCCGCCTAAGTAATTGGACTTAAAATACGTTCTTATAACACAAAACACTTACATAATGCACACGTATTAACGTTACAAGTACGTGATACGCAGTTCATTTATTATTGAGCCGAAACGTTTCGTGTGACTCGAGATTAAGGGAAAAGTTATAAAACGGGGCATAAAGAAAGACTACTTTCGGAAACGAAACGAGTGCCGCAATATCCTCGGGCAGTAAAAATATAATTCGACGATTTAAATTCGGATATAAAACATCATCAACCGTGCCCCCCTCCCCCCTTATTATTATTAATTAAGAGCTCTCGTTTAGGCGGGAATTGCGCGTCGTAAAATCAGGGGGGCGGTCGTAAAAATGGCGACGTGAACTTTCCGAAAGATGTTCGGCAATTTGATGTTTGCGATTAATTTTCTTTTGTTGGCGAATAATTAATGGGTCTTGGAGGAGTCTGATGTCGATTCGAGTTTATTTGATCGGATGAAATAAAAGTTTTTGAATTTTTGTATGATTTTGTCTTTTTTTTTTGGTCAAAGTTTGAAAATTTTGAATTTGTCAAAAATAAAATATCAAATGTGTACATTATTATTGATATGTTAATAAATTGATTATATGGATCTTACATTCACAAAAAAAAAAAATAATAAATATTAATCCATGGATATGGATTATAATAGTACACTATTATATTTACTATGACGTATCATAATTATTATGATGATAAGTCATAATATAATATAATATTTTGTGAGGACCACAGTATTATTCAAGTTAACCGATTTTTCACGTTAAACTTTTTCACGTTAAAATTTTTCATGTTAAATGGTTTTAACTGTTTTCACTGATTTTAAGCTATATTCACTTTTGTGAGCATCTATATAATCAAGTGATAAGTTTATTTTCAATAGTACTATACTATAACCTCATCCTATCACTCAATATACATCATATTATATACATCATATTCCTGAAAACGGCAACGTAATACCACTTCAGTTATCATTTTCCAGGATAATCACTGAAAAGTGATCACCTACGTCAGGGTTACCTGAAGTTGCACAAAAAAATACTATAACGTTTATCATGTAACGTATATGTATATTATATTAAAGTATAATATATAGGCTCGATGCTAATAATATCGGGATGTGTATGTGTTTATTTTAAAGTCAATGCTCGTACCCGATTTGAATATTTAATTAATAAAATCAAAATAGTTCATTCGTTATTGTCACATATAGGCAAAGCCAGTAGTTAGTAGGTAATAAGCATCATATTATAGACGTCAACTGTATATGCATTAAGACCATATTAGAATCAATACTATAAAAAGTCGCGAGTGTCATTCGAACAGGCAGACGAACAGACACACAGAAATCCGTGATTATATAAAGGGGATAATCTATCTTTATAGTCAAGAAAATCTTTGTATATATATATTGAATTATATTCATACATTAATTGTTAAAATTTTATGAAAAATATTAGTTTTTCTTATAAAAGCATAATGGAAAATGTTTGACACAAAACCAAAGGGACATACATATTCTTTTGTATTAAAGAATTTCATGTTCAGCATTGCATAATATTTTTTGCTATCCAATTTTTCAAGATAAAAGTTTTATCCTGTTATTGAAATTTTCAGTATTATTTTACTTTAAAAATTTAACAAACAAATTTTGTATTTAAATGTAGAACAGTTATAGATATACAGTTGCATGACGTGTTCACGTCTCAGTTGATGATATGAATACAATGCACTAGTTGCATAATACATTGTTGAAAGTTGCACGATGCTTGAAATTTTCAAGTCTCAAGACTCAAAATTTCGTATGCATTTTACAAAACGAAAATTTTACTCTTCAAAGCTAAATTTTCATATTACCCAATCCCGTTCAGCTCCCATTTCTTCAAAAAATCTCGCAGATTACCGAACAGCATCCCCTCTTCGCAGATATTGAGAAATAGTTGCGCTCCACAACCACGCGACTTTCATCAATTTAACACCCCCTCCGACATGACAGTCTAGCTTTTTCCCGTTGCTCGTTTTTCCTTCGAGCCTCAGCCAACATTTTCCCGGAATTCGATATTGCGGCCTGACGGCAATATTTCTAACTTACTCGTATCGTTTAGCCACCCATACTCGAAGGGGAGCCCAGAATTTTCCTCTTACTCCGCCAAAGCACCAAGATTGTCTACACACAATATTTGCACGGGCGAAAGGGAAAATGTTTAACTTTCATAACGTTTTCATTATGAGCGTCGTCTTATAAAAATGAAACTCGGCAGCCAAATCCTAGCAATTTTCTCGCAGGGAGTTGGGTTTGTTTCATTATTACACCTGGATTTGTTCAAGTGATGGAACAAAAGGGACTTTCGGTAACGGAATTAATAATGCTGTTATGATTAAAATGCGCGGCTGAAAATATCGGATGTTGGCCGAGATTGTTGATTTGATGTTGTGGCAGATGAAGGAACTATAACAAAATATCATTGAATATGTGTTGTGAATTTGAAATTTTGATATGGAAACGTTATATGGATTAAAATTTAATGTGTGACTTTATTTGAATAAATTCTTGGAAGAAAAATATCACTTCATTATTAATATTAACGTTGACAAGTGGAAAATGAAAATTTCTTTTGACCTAAAAATAAATAAGCAATTAAAGATTATTTAAATTCTATAGACAATCAAAATTGTATTGTTGAAATTTACCAAATTTATTGAAATATACTAAAATTATGAATTTTCATTTAAAATACATGCACAATATTAAAATACATGAATTACAGTGGTTTTAATTCGATTAAATAGGTTTGTTTATTTTAATTCAAAATAAATTACAAGGTCTAATATGACATAAATTTCATTATACAATTTTATATTGTTGACTTAATTAACATACAATTCATTCTCGCTCGTTCCAAACACAAGTGATTCATTATTGCGTACGTTGTACACTATTCTTGTTAATTGCTTTCGAATGTGGCTATGGTCTCTCGGTTAGAAATACCCGAAGATTATTCAATTTGAGTGTCTTTGACGTGGCAGACACCATGTGAGAATTTAATCAAATTTCAATTCCAGACGAGACTATTTGACAACACATATTTACATACGTAATAAATTATTCGAACATTGTACTCGAAAAAAAAAATGTAAAGGCTACCGACCTGTGTAACGAACGAAAGAATTTGTTTGTCAAAGGTAAAAACAGAACGCCCCTTATATTTGCGCGATTTGCATATTTTTCCGCCTCGAGGAAAGTATTTTAATGCAATCCGCACAGTAAAAAAAAAGATCTAAAAAAAGCATCTTTCCGCGAAACATCAGTACTCCATTCACAAAGTGGAATTTTCATGCTCAAGCGATATTGTTTGGCCGATGGCGCAACTTCTTGTTTCCCCTCTGCGAATTTTACGTTCACCTCTTTTTCGGGGTCTCGAAGAAGCCTTCACCTTTAAAATATTCAAAGAGGCCGTGATTTATCTCTGAAATTTTTATGATCGAGCGAAACTGCCGAACAAAGGCCGTTTCGCGGTCGTTTTGAACGGCGATTTCGATGTCGTTCCGGCGCCATTACGGCAACCGCGTCCGCAAAATGTACACGTAATAATAAATAATAAACACAACTAGAATGACCGCATGTCGTATAAATCCTTGGGAATCTCGTTATTTTAATGGCGGAAGCGGCGCCAAAATTTGAATTTCGCAGCGTTTTTGAGGTGAGTTTTCGCGAGCGATTGCCAAATATATTGGTTTGCTTTCGATTGAAGATTTGCATTGCTGGCGCTCTATTGAATTGTTTCGGTGGGAATCATTCGTAAAAGTGTTATATAAAATAGTTCGATTCGGTTTGAATGTGCATCGGGAAAGTGCCGTATAAGTTTAAATGGGGTCAATATTCCTATGGAAGTGCACTCTGCTGTCAAATTTAAAATATAATATAATTTCGGTACTGAAAAATGTCGCTTTATTTTTCGATTTATTCATATTCAAATTTTTATTTATATTTAATTTCATTGTTATCTGTGGTAAAATATTAAATATAATTTGATATGAAGAGATTTCTATGAAAGGTTTTTTTTAAATATATGCAGACAAGTTTGTGTATTTATTTTACATATTCAGAATTTTTAATTTAAGATAATATTGCATATGGGTGCAATTATATACGCAAAAGTGCTTTTTGTTTGAGAATCTCCGTCGAATACGAAAGTTTTCAATCTTACGTATAGAGTTTCGAGAGGGATAGGAAGGGAACTGCAATAAAATTTAAAACGACTCCGACACTGTAATAAAATTTAAACTTTCTTCTTTTGCATGCACGACCATATACACCAACACGTTATATTATACACAAGACACACACATCGCAAAACTACAGACTTTCAAAGGGAGAGCACAGGCGAAATCTGGGCCCAAACGTGCAACAGCAATAAAACTGCCAATATATATTTTTTTATAGTTCGGCTATTATTTTTCAGCAGGGAGGTCGTAAGGGAGACGGGATTTGTGTACGTGACGTTTTCCGACGGTCATTAGCCACGAGCTCGTTTCGCAAGCAGGGCATACGCTTACATTAGCGACCCTGGCTGTCGTTTGATGCTTTAATGCTATCAGAGAAACCTTCCAATAAAACTATCCCGTATCCCAGACGTCGTCTCGAATCTTCTTTATGGGAGTTGCATAGGTCGCGAGGTAAGTTCGGGGTCCGAGATCAGGCGGGATAACAGCCGAAGCGGATTAATGTGCGGGTTTTCGGTATGAGAAAGTAAAATTTGGAATTCAAATTGGTTTATTTAGATGTGAAATAACATGAGTTTTAAGGGAAGAGCACTTTGGGGTTGACTGCGCATATCTGCACTGCTGCTTGCTTCGAAGGATCGATCAGGGCGATGAATTGGTCGGCGACTTCGACTGCGACTCTTATTTGGGCTTCGACGGTTGATGCACCTGTTTGTATTAGAATATTTTTAGTATATATCATATATTTTAGTATATTATATATATATTTTTTAATGAATATCAATGGAAACCTAAGTGAGGTGTTGCAATCACGCGTGGATGTTGAATGAGTTCCAAAGTTATAGGGTCTGTGGGTGGTTCTTCTTCAAATACATCTAATGCTGCTCCACCAATCTGTAATGAGTTTTTTTTAATAAATAAATATGAAATATTTAAATAAAATAAAATGAGATTTATATACGTGTCCACTCTTCAATGTATTCAAAAGATCTTTCTCGTTTACCAAGCCTCCTCTTCCAACGTTGATGATATAGACACCTCTCTTACATTTTTGCATAACTTCAAAATTAATCATATCTAAAATAAATTGAATATTGAGTATTATGTAAATATTTTAGTTCAAGCTGAATATATAATAGTATTATAAAATATATACTAACTTCTCGTTGATGGCATCAATGGCGTATGAACAGTGATGTAATCAGCTAACGGCCATACTTCATTCAATTCCATTTTTTCAACAGAAAATTTCTTGGCTTCTTGAGCAGTCACAATTGGATCATATCCAATAATCTGATGTTTTAATTAAAAAAAAATGATATAGTATAAGTATTACAAATTAATTAGTTATTAAACGTACTTTCATTCCAAATGCTTTCATTCTGATGGAAACTTCTCTCCCCACACGGCCCAATCCTAAAATTGCTAAAGTTTTGCCATAAACTTCAGTTCCTTGGAATTTGGATCTCTCCCATAGTCCAGATTTTAAGCTGGAAGAACCTTGAGGAATGTGTCTTGCTAATGAACTGATTAAACCACAAGTTAATTCGCATGCACTGATTGCATTTCCTCCAGGTGTGCTAAATAAGAATTGATTGATAAATTCGTTATAAAAATAATTCAATACTAAAATATTGAATGTAACTTACTTGAGGACTAAAATTTTATTTGCAGTAGCAGCATCAACATCAATGTTATCAACACCAGCTCCAGCTCGTCCAACAACTTTGAGTCTTTTGCCAGATTCTAAGATTTCCTTAGTAACTTGAGTGCTTGATCTTACTATCAAAGCATCATGATTCTATAAAGCATATAAAATATTAAGGTTCGGCAAATACAGTAGTAAGAAATTTTAGTCTTCAAAAAAATAGAAACCTTTATCTCTTCTAAAAGTTGTTCTTTCGTCATTTTGGTATCCACTTTTACAGAAATTCCATTAGATATAAGTTTGTTTGCACAACGCACATCTACGTTATCAGATATCAAAACAGAATTGATGGAAAACATTTTTTTTTTGTGTTTCTATAAAGAAATATGAAATAAGTATTCTTAACCAAAAAAAAATATGTACAAATTTAAACACTAACTAACCGTAAAATACAAAAAGTGACTGAATGATTAAAACAACCGGATTCTGGAAGCAATTAATTTATACTGAAATTGATAGCGTTTTAAGTATTTGACTGATTATATAAATAACCTATCAGTGGTTCTAAAAACTTGGCAAAATTGAATTTATAGCAATTTAATTTTATATAATTATAAAAACAAATCTTATGAATGTTTCTCCTGGTTTATTAAATTATTAGGACACATTAAAAATTATTCACAAAAATCGTTGTCTAGTTTGAATATATGTGTAAATTATGCATATCGCATTTAAAAGATAAAATTCTTATTAAAATGCTATCATTAAATATAATTATTATAAAGACTGTTGACAACTTTGAATACCGTAGAAATAGCATCCTATACTTATCGAATTTATTCCAATGTTAAAGGTTATCTACAAAATATAATTGTTTTTTATGCTGTTTTGTTTCATAGAATTTCAACAAAATATAAATACGGATGAATAATAACGACTCTTGTATTTATAAATATAAACAAACATGATTTTTTTAATCGAAATCATGAATTCATCAATCGAAAATCCGAATACATTTAAATCATCCGTTTCGAACTAAACATACAAAACGAAGCTGCCTCCACACAAACGCAACAATATCGTCCAAGAAAAACGAACGCTCTTAACAATCTCAGTCTCTTCGGCGGAAAAGAATATTTCATTCTTCTTACATGCAGAAGACGAAACGAAAAGAATAAGACGAACTCGTAAAAAAAAAACCGACACGAAACACTCGACGACAGACGGACGCGAATATAATAAGAGTGCCACATGCAAGAGTGCACCGCGGCGAAAAAGTAAGGACGACTGAAAAGCGAAGGCTCTATATGAAATATTATACGAACGGAGCATTTCTTGATGGACAAACGAAACGTCGTTCGCCGAGCAAAACGGCCGCGAAGCCTCCGCAGCCGGCTTTTTCCATTTTCCATAGTCTCTGGACGTCAGCTCCAGGAGAGACGATCCTGTCGGGCATTACGCGCGAATATTACCCCTAGTCCGTGCCATTTTCTGCGAGAGACGAGACCAAGGTTTTTCCGTCGTATATATATCCGTTTTGGGTCAGATGTGCACAACTGTTTAAATAAGCGATTGATAATAAGCACTTTTATGCATAATAGAATTTGGGTCGTTATCAAATCAATCCCCTATCCCCTATGATGATGATGATGATGACAAATGAACTGGTTTTAATAATTAAATATTAAATATTGAAATCGAGCACGGGCACACGAGTTCACACAATCGGGTTTTCACATTTTATCGTTTTCCGTTTCTTAACAAAACCACAGCTGATGTTATTAACATCGGGCCTATATACTAGTCCCTATATATAATCACGGATATCTGTGTGTGTGTGTGTCCGTTTTTCTGTCTGTTCGTTCGTTCGTTCGATGAAGCTCGCGATTTCAAAACGACGCGTCGATACGATTATTTTTTGCGTCTATAAAATTATTCTTCATGTGTATACGGTCTTTATGCGTATAAACTTAACGTCTATAATATCATGCTTATTAAAGCGTCTCTATTAACTTATGCAATACGTCGATTATTACGCAATGGAAAAAATATTTGAATCTATACACGTATATAATCACCGATGACAGATGTCTGTGTTTGTTTGTATATCGTTCCAATTTAGCCTGTATGCTGTTCAAACATAACGGCTATAATCACTACACGAGAACGGTTTTAACGCGAGCTCCGAATTTAGTCTTTCTGTTCATTATAATAACGGCTATAATCTTATCGTCTTATCTTAACGTCTATAATATGGGGTGGCGCAAAAGATTTGAATCAGTTGCAAAAGGATATACAACAAAAACGATTCAACTTACAGAAATTATATTTATATTGTTTAATACAGTAGACAATGAAGTTTTTTTACATTAAGTATTAAAGATGACATCATTAAGATGGCGGCCGTCAGTCGCGATGCAATGGAAAAAGTTTTCGAACATCGTCCAGACACCCTGGAAGAACTTAAGGAAAGAATCAGGGAGGAAGTTACGACTATACCTATCCCAATGTGCCGAAAAGCGGTTGAAAACTTCCGGAATCACCTTTAAGAATGCATCGCGGCTGACGGCCGCCATCTTAATGTTGCCATCTTTAAAACTTCATGTCAAAAACTACATTGTCTACTGTATTGAACAATATAAATATAATTTCTGTAAGTTGAATCGTTTTTGTTTTTTTATCCTTTTGCGAACGATTCAAATCTTTTGACCCATCCTGTATGATGCTTATTAGTACCTACTAACTATTTGCCTATATGTCACAAACAAATAACAAATGAACTATTTTGATTTTATTAATCAAATATTAAATATTCAAATCGGTTAC
>JAOXNN020000021.1:2194749-2207322 GCA_028571205.2 Hydropsyche betteni | reverse complement strand
CTCCCTATATCGTTAAAATACATTCAAGTTCAAATTTTTTAAATGCATTTGAAACAAGCAGTTAACGCATAAAAATGTACAAAAAAAATTAAAATTGAAAAACCTTAATCCCCTATAACGTGGAATCTATCATGATGTTTTAGGGGGGTTTACTGTATTGCAATTCTTCGCATTTTTAAATAATGCATATGTAATTTTTTGTTTCCAGATATTGGTATATTTCGATGATCGCGTGCTACCGCAACGCTAGTACCTGCGAATGGGAGTATTACAATCGGTCTTCGATAGAATCGAGCAACTCTAAATCTTTGGGCAAAAAACGTAACACTTCTTTGATCGTCGACGATCTGCATTACGATTTTTGGATAGTGAACGGAAATCCCAACCTGTCTGCATACAACACCCTGCTGTTCCAATTTTCTTTCGACAGACAAAACACCGTTGAGCTGTATTTACTGTTTTGGGCCTGCTACATCATTCTTGTGCCGCTGCAAATATACGCCGTGAGGTAAATATCTTTTGAAGCTTTTGTTTCGCTTCGCTTTTGTGTTTGTTTTTAATTAAATTATTAGGAGTACCTTGATGAAATGACACATTTTATCAATAAAACTCAATCTCAAATTTTCAACTGTTTATTACAATGTATTTTATTACAAAGTAATTTTCATTGTCATCTATGACTTTTTACCGTCAAAACTGTAATAAGCAGTTAATATGTCAAACCCTTAACAAAAAAGATTATCATCTTTAAAAACCTTCATTTTTACGTTTTTCTGAGAAATGATCGTTTATATTATTGAAAATCTGACAATAATCTATACTACAGACGATGGAGTGAACCTTTTTAGCGGTTCACACCACTTTGAATCTGAAAATAGGTTCCCACACCACAAGTTAAGAATCAATGATCTATAGGTACATTGTCCCTCACCGGTATCATAATCCATATATATTTTTATACAAAAATATTAATACTTTACCAACTGCAGACGCTAACGTCGCATCCTCCGATTCTTTTGCACAAACGACCGCAGACGTGAGTGTTGCGTCCTCAAATACATCCGACTTTGCTCGTCAATATACTATTGTGCTTCCTTTATACTTCAAAATTTTGACAAAAGATGGCAGGACAAATGAATGAAAAATTAATTAATGATAAAATATGTTCATCTTTTATTATTTTCAAGAGATAGCGATCATTTTAAAACTTCGCATTTTTTTCACAGGTATTTTTTTTTATTAGCTTTTGCAAAATGATCTGATCCATGTGTTTATTTAGCGTAACTTAATAGACCTAAGATAAAATTAATTTAAGTACTGTCAGTGGTTTCCAACTTTTTTTAAATATTATTTTCTATATAATTATTTGTTTGTATTTCTTGATTAAATTAATTAAAAAAAATTACGTTTCTTTTCATCAACGTTTGAATACATTCGGATTGAATAATTTCTGAAAGTTTTGCGAAAATTTATAAATAAATAAAAAATTTATGACGATTTTAGTAAGTTGTGCTGAAAAATGTAGTTTTGCGCAAAAACGTGCGGTCGTTGGCATAAGTCTAACAGTTTCAATAGCCGGTCGATAAAGTGTTAACATATGTATATCCAAAATGACTTTGAAATTGCATTTCAAACATGTGACACTAAATATGGGTACCCCTGATACAATTCTTTAGACGATTACGGTATTTGTATGGATGCTTTAAATTTTTCAGAAACCAACGACATCCTATAACAAAACTGTTCACCTGCAGCCTTCTGTTGGAATTCATAGGTTTGTGCTTTATTGTGGTACATGTTGTGAAGTTTGCATTTGACGGTGTCGGATTCGCTAATTTACAAATAGCGGGAGATATCTTGGATATATTGAGCAGAGTAAGCTTTTCTTTAACACGCTTTGTTTTTTTTTTTTTTTAATAACACTACAATGAAATGTGTCATTGAAATTTTAGACAGCGTTCATGCTACTGCTTTTGTTGCTCGCTAAAGGATGGGCCGTCACCCGCATGGAGTTGACGTGGAAGCCGGTCGTTTTCGGAATATGGTTGTGTTACGGAGTCATACATATTCTACTCTATATTTGGAATATGGTATTTAGGGTTTTTCATTATCATACAAATTTAGTTTTGAAGTGATTGATTGTTGATATTTTGTTTAAATAGTAGTACAGGTGTTCCTCGCTTAACACGGTAAATGGGTTTCTTTAAAAAAATGAAATCATACGAACGTATGGAAAAAAGAGATCTAAGTTTTTTTTAGAAAAACGAAAGAAATATATGTCACAGTTCAAGTGTTCACTTTTGTTTTTTTACACCCATACTAGTTCGAGTATACCCAAACTATCGATTTTAGTTTGAATTTCAACTGTCAAATTTTACCTACATATAATTGCGTCTAAACTAAACTAAAAAAATGTCATAAATATCATGCTTGGGTTAGTGTTTTAGCTTGAGTTGTGAAAATGTGTTCAAAAAAAACTCTCGAAGTTCAAACTGACACGACGGGTAGACACTACGCGTATTTCTCGATTATTATTTGATATACCAATTTCCACCTTATTGATATTTAGCATAAGAGCGTTATCTGAGTGCAAACAACTTAAATTGTCATACCACACTAACAATTGGACTAGAGCGTTAAGAATTTGAATAAATAGACTAGTTTGTTCGTGCATAAACGAAGTGGGTACTCAATTTGTAACATATATACAATGTTCGAATTCTGTTTGATTGTAATAACGCTTATAGGAAATTATTATATAATACGAGAGTAAACCCATATAAACCCGGATTTTTTTTTATTTGTCTATTTATTTTTTTACAAAAAAAAAAAATGTTAAGTAATCTCCACTGGTACCAATATACTTGTCTAATCTGTTATTTCATTATTCAAAACATTTTTATCCATTGTTTTTTCTTTACTTCAGCAATATCGGCAAAATGTTTTCCTTTCATGTCTTTTCTCATTCGGGGATATATAAAAAAAAAAAACTAAAAAAACTGCCTTTTACAGCATTAGTTTGGTGATTTCTGGGTACCTCCTCGTATTTATCTATTGTAAGGTTGTGTTATTTAATGAGGTTAAGAATTAATATTAGTATTGATTAGTATCAAATTTTTATGTCTTTATAACCTGTTTTTCTGCGTTAAAGCTTATAGGAAATTGTTTATCTATTGCAAGGTTATGTTATATTATGTAATGAGGTCAAGAATCAAGATAAGTATTTATTATTGACAAAACTTTTGTGCATGTTACAGTGAAAGTATATTTTTATTGTACTTTATAGAATCTATACCGAAATAAAAATTTACTTATTGATCTAATTACTAATATTTCATCAAAAAAAATCTAGCCTAACTCAATAAACCTTTTTTTAATGAAGAGCAAAAATACGCTTTGACTAATAATACACTTTATACTATAACATATAATATACTATGTCTTATATGTCTATAAAAACGCTTTTAGAAAATCTTAAATTTCTTATTTTATTTTAAACAATTTAAAAAAAACTCGTACTCAAGAGTATATTATATATTATATTTTGTAAAAGCTCGAAAATTATAAAAAAAAGTATATTTCACTACCTATCATTGTCATCAGATGAGGATGAAAAATAGTATCTCGTAATAATAAACGACTACTTTTTGTCTTTCTTTCTTGCGACTTTTCAGCAATCGATAATTGCTGAGATCGGCTACTATTTCTCGTATACATATCGAGGTCTTTTGATAACTAAATATAACCAAAATATACACATATGAGTGAAATTTGTTGAGTAATATAAACTAACTATAATCAAATATCCGTTTAATCATCATTTTGAATAATCGCTTAACTTTAAATATCAGCGAGAGTCCGTAGTTGAATATATCGACGACGAACAGTCGAATGTACACGTATATTAATTTATTTTACAAAAAAGAAATGCTTTTTAAAATTATAAAGAAAAGTTGCTCACCGCCATAAAAAAAAAATGATTTGATACAAAGATCGCTTCTCATTTTTCGCGCTTTGACGTGATGTCACTTTGGGCCGAAATTTTCATATTTTTTTCACTCCATACAAAAACAATTTTCTCAAAGGAAGTCGACTGTAAAAATGTTTCGCTAAATATTTCCTTCCTTTTTTTATTATTTATCTCGACGAGATAAGCCTACGGATTTTGATGTTCAAATCCGAAGTAATTCAAAAATTTCGAAGCGATGCGTCCACTGATTTTTTTTTTAAATACATTTTTCGTTATTTTTTTCGCATTTCGGTGCCGCGTAATAAAACACGCATAAAAGAGGAAATGTCGAGATTTTGGGTAATAATCTCAAAATCGCATCCGTTTAAATGGCAAGGTTTAAATTAGCCCCAGGGGTGCATGTATAAAGGGCGTAATTTATAGTTTAATATCCTTATTTAAAATCTGCCCAAATTACTCAAAATAATTAAATTATTATTGCGATGTGTAATTCTGCGATAATTTCATTCACAAAACGGTCGTTTATTATAATATAATATTATTCTTTGGTTAGAAATTTTTACCATATTTAATTTAAAAAAAAATTCATATCATATATAATCCGCGAATTAAAATATCACATATAAAATCTGTGAATTTAGCTATCAAATATAATATATTATGATACAGTAGAAAACATTTAATATGAAACTGAAGGGACCGAAATATTTTTTCGCGTTAAAAGAATTTTATGTTAAATATCATATTATATATTAGTATACGTACATAGTATTTTGCCAAAACCGCAGTATCATTTGCTGTTAACCGATTTTTCACATTTAGCAAATAAACTTTTAAAAAGTATATATAATATATCAATACATATATTATATTATCCTCGAATTACAAAAAGTATTATTTAAAACATTTGTTAATTAAACTATAATATTTACAATCCACGTATAACAAAAACAGCAAATTTTTTCATGCATATTTTCATGCACTTATTACAAAACCCCGCCGAAAACGAACTCGTTTAAAAAGCTAAAACAATAACTGACCGTTTCCGAAAAATAAGTGGTTCCCAAAACGCGTTCGGAAATTTAATAATTATTATTATATATGAGTTAAATAACTTAAAAAAAAATCACACATTCAATTAGCGAATTTAACTGTAACAAAAACTTTTCTATATCAAAACTGTGAATTTTTTTAAATATCATATTATATTCCTTATATATAATATCTGTTAGAATGACGCTTGCGACTTCGATATTCTATTATGGTCTTAATGCGTAAACAGTTAACGTCTACAATACGATGCATATTACCTACTAACTACTGGCTTTGCTTATATGACGCCTGGTGACAATAACGAATGAACTATTTTGATTTTATTAATTAAATATCAAATATTCGGGTACGGCATTCGACTTTTCGACTTTCTTCAAACTTTGCATTCACAGCCGATGTTATTAACATCGGGCCTACATACCAGTATTATATAATCCATGAATTAAATTATAACACAAACTTTCACATCATAAAATCTCAAATTTTTTTCACAGTGACCTCCATGCACTTAATTACTCAACCCCGCCAAAAACGGATCCATTCAAAAAGCCGAAAAAGGGGACACGCAATAACGACCCGCTCCCGAAAAAGGAGTGGTTCCCAAAATGCGTTCGGGCGCACACACACACGTTAGTCCCGCATTAGCGTTGCGTTTGGGGTTATTTGCGTGGAAATGAAAAATGGACTAATATGGCTAGGCATACAGAGGGGAAATATGGGGGGGGGGGCGAGGCTCATAATGGAGTCGAAAATAATGCGGTAAGCTCTCACTTACTGAAAAATTGCCCCCCATTTATACATATTATGCCCAGCGGACATTTTCTTTTGTTTACTTTTTGCCGCTGTAAAAGGAGGTTGTATGTTCGAGCGCAGTAATGGGCTAACGTGTATAAATATGAAAATTTTTGGGTTTTTTCAAACTTTTTGTGACGTTGTATGTGCGAAAAACTTCTTATTGTAATGATGATATGAATTCGCTTGGTTGTTTATGAAAAAAATATAATTTTAGTATTGATGGATCGTTTTGGAAAATTATTTAAAATTAAATATGATAGAGATAATTTGAAAAGTATATAATAGCTGGAAATGTTAAAAGTAGCTAAAAGCGACAACACAGATAAAATTTATAAAAAAAACTATCTATTACTAAATCTATATGTATAAAAATGGATGTTTGTATATATATTTGTTTGTTGCCGTTTCACTCTAACACCGTTTGACCGATCACCATGAAAATTGGCATGTACATGTATTTTTTTGTGAGAAAGGTTTTAAGCATCATTAAAATAGGGTGATTATATTTCCCGGAACCCAAAACGGGACGGTTCGCGAAAAAATGTTCCCCCACCTATATAAAACAAATATTTTTTGTCGAGAAAGTGTTCTATCATTAAAATAGGGTGACCATATTTTTCAGAAGCCAAAACGGGACGGTCCTTAAAAAAATTTCCCCCCCCCCATATATCGCTTCACCGATCACTACATAAAAAATAATTTGATTTAAAACGCCGAGTCCCGAGCAATACCGCTAGTATTATATAATATATAATTTATAATCTTATAAATTAATACATAAAAAATTGCTAGAAAGAATATGAAACGAAAAATAAAAAAATTGTCGAGATACTATTATAACAAAAAAATATCAAAATTAGCCTGGCTTAAAAAAAATATGAAAAAATAACAAAAACAATAATTCAAAAACATTCACGTTTCATTTGAATAAATATATCAAAAAAAACATCCGATTTCACACAAAAAGGAAAAATTCCAATCAATACACAGAAAAAATATTAATATTGAAAAAACCTTTGAATAAATAAGCTATTTATTTAATAACAAAAAAAACAGCCAATTTCATACAAGATTGACAACAAAAAGGAATTAGTCCACTATCACGGTCAATCAATCGTAAATTCCTCCAAACCCCATGCCGTGTTAAAGAAAAGGCTTTCGCGGGATATATTATATGTATTGTGTTCTCTTCACATCAACAACACAAAAAAAACTGAATTGTACGCGAGAGTGTGCGTTGTCGGAAAAGCGATTTTCTTTCCGTGAATGGGGAAAATTGATGAGAGGCTATAGTGTGTTTTCGAGTGTGCTTTTCGATTTGTTATGAATACGCATATTTTGTATGCATTAGGGGGTGAAAGGAGCCTTGTTTTATCGACTGGCAAAAAACTTTCCCTTTTCAAAACAAATGGATTGTGTTCGAAATTCCCTCTTTGTAGAAATTTCACATACGCTCCGATATTATTTTTGGATTTCGATCCATTTTTCCGAATGCTTAGCAATATTTTATACAGGAAACGTTAACCTGAAAATGTAAGTAGTACAATGTATCGTCGAGATATTGTTGAACTGACTGTACACTGCTGCTCAAAAGTATTTGCTCATACTGTTTATTTTTCTTTTGTTGAAGTCGATAGAGAAAAATTGCTTATTGAATAGTTTTCGGCCAGATTGTGGTAAAAATGGCAATAACAACAAAAATAATAATAATTTCAAACATTTATAATCCAAACTAACTGTCTTTTATGATCTAAGTATTATTGTTTTGATTATAATTTTTTAACAATAAGATCAAGACAGTATTTTAATAAGATTTTTTTTCTTATGAAATTTACTGAAATTGAATTTTTTTTAGTTAATGTACAAAATGTATTTATTTAAATCATAAAACATTTTACTATAAAATATATTTTTTTTTATTAAGTTCAAATTTTTTATTTCAAATTCTAAAAATTTATATTATAAATCTTCTATTAAATGCAAATATTTCTCAAATTACAAATATTTTATATCAAATATTATAAACTAAATGTTTTACTTAAGAAAATATACTCAATTTATATAATGGCTTCATACTTTTGAACTATTATATAAACATAATCAATTTTCATTTCGAGCCCATAAAATTTTTTTCAAAACTTAAAAAAATACATATATTAAAATTAAAATCATTATCACGACATCAGCATAAAACCGTTTGGATACATTTAAAACGACCATAAAAAAATTATAGCACGTGAGAATAGTTCTCAAGACAATAACATAAAACGGACTATACTCGCGCACCGTTAGGGTGACAATGCTTCGGGCGATCATTATTATTTTTTCTTCATATCTAGATACACATTTCGATACGAGCATAAACGCAAAAACGGTTTTATATAACAGGTTTTTTCACGAAAAATTCCCGAGTCGTAATTCGAGCCGGAGTCGTAATCGTCGCGACATGATGGGAAAATAAACGGCGAGTCTTCGGAAACTTTGATTTCGAAAATGAAATTAAAAAAAAAGGAAAAAAAAACACGTCATAATGATTAAAATGGACATGTCGGAAAATGTGCGCGTATAAAAAGTACAGTGACACGTTTTGTGTTGATTATGATGGTCGACTGTCATGGAATCTATTTTGGTGATGCGACACGCGAAACTGACCGCACCTCGAAAATTTATGAGAAAAAATGTCACAAATTAAAAAAATCTTCAAATTATCGCGTTAGTGGTTCAGCCGGATTTTTTTAAGTGGAGATTTCATAATTTATTACCTCCAGACGTATAATTTTTTTCATATCTATGATCTATATCGGGTGTCGGCAAATCATGACCAAGCCCGGCTTATAAAATTATTTTAAGATTGATTAGTCTTTTTTGAATTTTGAGCCTGACCTTTCGTTCAATACTATTAGTAGAATTTGTAGTTATTAGAAGGATTCAATAGAATTAAATTCGAGATTGCTATTTGGCCCACCAAGCTTCAATTTTTTACGATTTGACCCTTTCCAAAAAAAAATTTGCTAATCCCTGATCTATATCCTAAATAGATGATAATTTCATAATACATAATATACTGTAGATTCTATAATGAAAACAAAAATTATCTGATTCAAATTTATAGAAAAAAAAAATTAAAACTATATAAGAAGAAATGGTAAATCCGAAATTATAATTTGAACAGCGAAAACCTTAATTTAGTCTTGGTAATATTTGGAAATCACATTTTTTTCTATTTTGACTATTAACAAATAATAAACAAATTGTAATAAATTTGAACACATATAAGTTCTATCATATTTGAATCATAATTCCGGGATCAGAATTTTGAAATTCTAGTGAAAAAATATAATTCCAAAAAATACTTGAATTACAATGAGACTTAATGATGATCATTTGAAAACATACACTTATGCTCATTATGGAGCTTCACTTTTAGTTGCATTAGAAATTTTCATATTTTGGGACAGAATGAGTTTTCTAGTTTATAATATTACAATTTTGTCATCAAATTTTCGTGAAGAATTTAAAATATTTAGAATCATGATAACAGATTATACAAAATAAAATTCCAAAACATTAAAAAATTTTCTATATTTCAAATTGTACCTAAAAAAACTAATGTCTATAAATAAAAAAAATGACGAAACTTTTAATGGATCAAATCGGTACGCGTCAACATCCATGTCGCGATAATTGAATTAAAAAGAAAGCGACGAAAATAAAATTTACCAAAAAATAAATTAAAAAAAACTACTAAGAAAATTCGTCACACTCTGTTCCGATAGAAAACGTAATCTAATTAAATCTTCACAATCGATTTGCGGACGTTATCCGTTCGTTAAAAAAGATACGTTTTTAATTTGACACAAACCGTTTTTGAAATCGAAACTAATTTCGCGCCATACGTTTCGGCGGTGTCGTTATGTGCTTACGAAATGCGAAAAAATAAACAATGCGGACACAAAACGAAAGCAAAAACGTAAAAAAAGCCCATCTCGCAATAACGATCTCAATCAAATCGGTAACACGTAAAAAATTGTATACAGAGCCTTTTTTTGTATTCGAAACGGTTTTAAAAAAAAGGTTAATTACCAATGGTGGCTGTAACGCAACTCGAAATGGCCGACCCGTTTAATGGACAAGTGTTATAAAATCGGAGTTGACAAATTTTTGCAATGGAACAAATTTGTTTTGAATATTTCGCGAATTTTGAGTAATGCGTTGAGGAATGAGGGATTCATTTGTGACCGACTTTTTGGCGACAAATTTGTCGTCGCGATTCGCGAGTCGTAATGAGTGACTCATTGTTAATATTTTAGCGACTATTTATTTCAGTAAAACCTATATTGTTGCTTTTTAACATATTGTAAGCTGACTGTTGTAATTATTAGTGACTTTTGACAATAGTCTTCGATATCGGAGTCTTTTAACAATATTCGTAGATATCAGCGACTTTCGACAATAGTTATCGAAATCAACTACAAATCGCCGTCAGCATATACAATAATATAAATCTGTATATTGTTCTTGAGATTTAAGCTTTTATTACTGAAAATTTCAAGATAAATAATATTATTTTGCAAAAATATAGTATTTATTTCAATAGTTTATCGTAGTCTACTGTTACATACAATAACTACTTATTAGCAACTTTTGATAAAAGTCGACAAAATCAGCGATAAATCGATTTGAACTTTTATCAATGTAAAATCACTATGAAATAAATATCATTATTATTTTTTGCAACGAAATATAAAATTTTGTGGATGGAAATATTAATACGTCGTATTATATATTTTCGTGAACGCGGCTCACGTTTTGTGGTGAATTAATGAATTAAGTTCTCGCCCCCGTTGTGGTGTTGTTGTTGTTTCGTTGTTGTGTTTGTACGCACTTTGCACCAAAGAAAACTCGTTTTATTTTCTTTTGAGGAAATCTCGTTAAATTTAATTTGATGTGGCGCGAAAAATAAATCAATCAAACTCTAATATAATATTAATCGAACACTTCCCTACACCGCGAAAAAAACCCACAATACAAATCCGATTAAAAATGAAAAATTATTCAGCTCGAATTAATAAATTATCATAACACAATAGCGACATTTAATTACCGTCGCAAAAAATAAAACACCGACTCAATAGATCTCGCTTTTCCGCCACAGTTTTCCGGACGGTTTTCCCCGGCGCGGCAAAAAGGCTATTTTAGAAAAAGGCAACGATGAAATATCACCCGGGAAACAAGCAGGGGGGTCGATTCTTCGTGATGGGGAAAACCCATCCACCCCATGACCCCCCACGGTCGACTATGGCGACAATAAACACCAGCTGTCGCCGGGCGTCTACGTGTTGAGGACGGGGTCGTCAACCCTTGGCTGTTTTATGTTTTAT
Source organism: Hydropsyche betteni (assembly GCA_028571205.2). Lineage (NCBI taxonomy): Eukaryota > Metazoa > Arthropoda > Insecta > Trichoptera > Hydropsychidae > Hydropsyche > Hydropsyche betteni. The sequence goes on along the minus strand of JAOXNN020000021.1, from coordinate 2,196,123 downwards.
GGAGGGATGTGAGCTTTTTTCGGGCGTGGAAGTCTTTTGTGATGTTATTGAGATGATGGAAGGAAATTGAGAGGTGAATGGTGTGTTGGGAGAATGTGGATTGATGAAAAAGTCGTGCGCGTGTTGCTGGGACGGTTTGGTTCGGGGGGGGTGTTGGTGAGTTGTTGTTTTTTTTTTTTTGGAAGATTTTTTTGATAAAAAATGCTTTTTTTGGATGGCGATATTCTATGGATGAGAAGAGAGAGAAAAAAATGGTTGGTATAAAAGTTGTGGAGTGTTGAAGTAAGTTTTGGTATACAAATGAGTGATTGAAATTTAGGATAATGTGTCAGAATTTATTTTCAAAAAAAATGAATGAAATCAATATGGAAATCTAAAATAAAAAATAAAATAAAACATATAAATAAAATTTTATTTTTTTTACTGTGAAAACATTAAATTTAAAAAAAAAAAATAAGTTAAATCCATCTTCATGATAGTCATTTTTTTAAGCAACGTTTAAAACATAAAAAAAATTATATTTCAGGTTTTTTTTAAAGATAACAACTCTTTAATTATCATTTTATTTAAATTTTTTACAAATTCCTTTTAAAATATGGATCTTTCAATACTAAACAAGCTTTCTTAACCTTCCTACCCTTATTATGAACATAACTACCAAAAAGCTTTACACTCCAAATTTAACCTTTTATCAATCAAGTTCAACAAATGAATTTTAAAAAGGTCAAATTTAATCCGTAAAAGGTAGAATTTGGAGTGTAAATAATCTGTATCTATTTTTATATGAGGAGTTCGGAAGAAAAAAAGGCTAAGCGCCAAAATTACAAAATTGAGTTTCTTTTATTTACTACAAAAATTAGTAGTGTTACTCCGAAAATTAATAAATAATTCCACATTCTCTCGAATAATAACAGTACTATGTCGGGTTACTTCAAATTGTATTTGCTTCTAAATGCATGAAAACTGTTTTTCTTAATATCTCCAAAAGTGACATATGACACTTTGAGCTCCTCAATCCACATATGATTAGCTTACATTACAATAAATTTCATATTTTATTTTAAAATAATACGAAACTTATTGTTCGTACAATTAATTTTATATCATACTTCTAACACGCATCCATAATTTACTCACTATCACGCTACAATAACCGAAACGATAAATACATCCAAACTGTTTTTCTCAATATCTCCAAAAATGACAAATGTCACTTAGCCTTATTTTCCGCCGAACCGCTCATAAGATAATTTTAAAAAGTAATAATGAAAATACACCCGGGCCTCGTATAACACGTTTTTGTATAACACGGATGTATAAATTGTGGCATATTTTTTATACAACACGCTTTATATAACACGATTTCAGGAAAAA
>JAOXNN020000021.1:2168916-2180681 GCA_028571205.2 Hydropsyche betteni | reverse complement strand
TCCAGCATCGGCCTTCCGGCCAGGTATCGCGCCAAACTCGCCCATTGCCGGTCATCTTTGGCACCAGCAAGAACCTCCATCTCGACGGCGCATTACTTCTACAAAAACACATGTATACATGAATTATATGATTTTATATCAAATGAGAATGTTTTCACAAGTAATGATGTGTAATTACCTAATATATTCTCACTACGCAAATTCAACTACATTCGGTTTTTCCTGGCATTGTTTCCACAATTTCCCTTTCAACTTTTGAAACATTTTTCTCACACATCCGGCCGATTTCCGCGTTTCATTAAACCGCAACACATTCGCAAAAATTTCCCACAAATCACATTCAAGAAAATTCTCACTTTCCACATATATCTGTCAATCATTTCCACGAGACAAGATCAACATCATTTTCCACTGTTTTAATTATCACAAACTGTTCAATCAACAAAAAACTATTCGTATTTATTATACAAACGACCGTATTGTATTTTGTATAGGATCATATCTATTATTAAATGAGAATTAAAAGAGCATATCATATATCATCATATTTTCATACAGACTTCTTGGAAAAACGATTTTTGTTTTTAGATCAATATTCAGAATTATTTGAATGAGTTAAATTTTAAATTAAAAAGAAAAGAAATAAGAGCATTTGAAGTATTCAGTTTTATCAGAATATTTGTGGTCAAATTTTGCTTTTTTTTTTTGGAAAACCTTAGAGAAAAAAGTCGATCATTTCCTCATTGAACAAAAATGTTACGAAAATATCTAAAATTAAAGTTTACTTATTTTAAAACTACATGCAGATTTCGACGAAATTGAAAATGGTTTATTATTTTTAACTAGATATGATTTTGGCCTGCCATATGAAATGTTTTTCCCACCCCTGCTGTATACTATTGTTGTTGCTACTATCAGTGATTTTATTCTTTTATATGAAAACAAAAATCCAGATATTCATTTATAAAATATACTATCACTGAGAATATATAACATGAACAGGGGAAGGGGAAAACGTTTGAAATTCGTGTTTTTTTTTCATGCGGTGAAATTTTGCGGCGAATGCACATACACTGAACGCTCCTATTTTCACGAGGGGAGATTCGGTATGTTTTTTTTTTTGTTTTTGTCGTCGGATTAATTTATGGACCGAACGAAAACATTAGGGGAAGTTCGGGAGATCAATAAATCGCTGTGGTTTGTGCATCGATTCAACGCCTCCAACTGAAACATTGCGGGGTTTCAGGAAATTAGTGAATTTTCCCCGTTTCATGAGGTCTTATAAGGGGGTATTTGAAAATTTTCATTTAGTGATTTAATAATGTAGTTATGTTTTTATGGTTTGCTTACTTGAAAGTAATACTTCGCGAGATTATGGCTATTTTATAATATTATAGTATATGAGGCGTTTGTTTCAAAAGTGGTGTGAGTCAATATTGGAAAAAAGATTATTTTTTAATGTTTAATGTGTTTGAAATTTTCGGAAATAGACTTAATTGAATTGGCATCCGAAATACTTAAAATATTGATAAAAATTTTGGATGTTTAGTTTTTTTAAAATTTAATATGTGTTATAAAAATAAATACAAAATAAAGCAAAAAAAAAAATACTGTTGAAAACGCAAACAAACAAAAGTATTCGTTTGATATTTCATTATATGGCAAAAAGACTTATATCACATTCAACATATACATCCCATATAATAAGTTTATTGGCAACATGAAAAATGTATACATTTTTAAATCCGCCATCGTAACATTTCCTATTTCACATAATCGAGCATAGGATATCCACTTTGTGTTATTAACTTTTATTTTTAGAAAGTCTATTCATCTTTACATGAATCCATTTGATTACGAAAATGGAGTAAGTCCCGCGTTTTCATTCTGGAAAACATAATAATGCGACGCCTGCATTTTTCTTTATTACCATGCACTTTTTAACTTTTTTAATGAAAATTGGCGTTTAGAATACGTGCAACCATTATTTAACATTTGTATCCGTTCCGTGTAATCCTTACAAGGATTCTCCCTCGTTTTTCGCAAGGCTACGTCTTACTTGCAATGGTCGTTACGTTAATTCCATTTACCTAATACAACCTACTTTGAATTCGAGAAATCTTTCCCGCTGCTGTTTCTTTGTTTTTATTTATTTTTAGAATTTCTTTTGCCGATTTCTTTTGTCTTCGGAGCATAAATATTTTTATTTGTAATTGAAAAAAAAATATCGGTTATTGGAAATTGAAAATTTCTAAAATTATTGATAAAATATTTATCTTCATTTTACTTAAACCGCATTTACCATAAAATTACCCTAAAATCTTTTACACCCCCAAAACCATCTTCAAACTTAACCCCATATATAAAATTACTATTACATCCAAACTATCCTAACTGTAAGATTTTTTTTTCCAAAACTATTTTAAAACTCAACCTCACATCAAAAACATCTTAAATCTTATAAAATATATTATACTTACCTCCCCTTTTGAATCTCCTTTCTCTTCAAAATATCTTAAAATTTATTGTACCATTCGAAAATTTTTAAATTCATCCTCAAATCCAAACTCATCTTAGCCCCATATATATCCCATATCCCATATCTTCATATACAAAAAAATACTAGCCCTTTTTCTTTAAATCACCTCCACCTTCAAATTTCTTCAAAATTCATTTTAAAAACGTCTTGAAACTCACCCTTACATCCAACACCAATCCGAAAATCAATTTTCTTCACAAAATCATCAAATTTTATATAAACAAACCAAAACTAAAACAGATATGATTTTAGTTACTTATGAGTGTTACTTCGCGCAACATTTTTAACCGCAAGAAGTATTATTAATAATAAGTAATAAGAAATTAGATAATAAATAAGAAAGTAATAGACAATAAGTAAGTGATAATAAGTATAATTTTATATCAGAAGTATATAAAATTAATAATATTTTAAAATAATTAGGCAATTATTTTATTACAAGTGTTAAGTCATAAAATTTTATTCGTCCAATAAAAAAATGTATTAAAAAACACATTTAACTATTCATAACAAAATGAAATGCTAAAAAATTTCCAGCAATGAAATAGATATTGGAAATCGTGCGACGCACGCAATCGGTTGGATAATAGAGACTTAGCACTAATACCCGAATTTATTTTCATTACTAGTGTTACTAATTTTGTTTCCTGCTAGTCTGTATGTATTATATGTGTCCCTTTCTACCTAATTTATTTCGTATAGGTTCGTCCTTTTCTAATACACTAAATTGGTAGGGCTGTTTATCGTCCCCTTTCGAATTTCTAGCACATTTAACGTTATTTATCGCCAATATTGCTTGATTGATTTTTATTTTCGATTATATTGGGTGTTTATAATTAATTGCGAATTTTTTCGTTGAGGAAAGTTTTGAAAATACAATACCGCATAAAAATATTTTTCCATATCATAAATTGAACGTGTTTGATAATAATCATGTGAAAAAAAAAATTAAAAATGAATGTTAAAATTTTTGCACCGTTAAAAATACAAAAATATTTTAGAAAAATTAACAATTTTTCATAGAATATATAATATAAAAAAGACGACAGAAAGGTTTCACCTCCCACTCGCGAAAGTACCACACATTATTTTTCAACAACAAAAAAACAGCAAAATTCGAAAGTTCATCATCTGAAAATATCGCGTTACACACACACATACATATTTTTTTATTTTGTTTCCTAATAAAAGAATTTTATTATATTATACAATAGTGCAAATTTTTTAGGAAGTCGTTAAAAAGTGATTTTTTTTATTGACTAAAATATGGATTAATGATTTGAGCGTAAATGTAGGCGTGTTTTGTTATGTTAACAGTACAAAATATAATAATAGCCAGTTTTTAAATCAAATAGCCAAATATTTAGTCTTTTCTGTTGTCTGTGGTAATGTTTATTACAAACTATTTAAATTTTAGACTCTATCGATCGAAAATCTTTCGAATTCATGTTTTATTATGTTATATTTTTTTTAATTGGTTAATCACTACGAATAAAAATTATAATGGCAGAGCAAAATAATATTAAACATGTCTATAAATTTCGAGAAAGAAAAAAAATCAAAAATAAATGTTACAATTTTTGCATCGTTAAAAATACAAAAATATTTAAGAAAAATTAACAATTTTTCATAGAATACATAAAAAAGACGACAAAAAGGTTTCTCCTCCCACGCGCAAAAGTACCACGCATTATTTTTCAACAACAAAAAAACAACAGCAAAATTCGAAAGTTCGTCATCTGAAAATGTCGCGTTACATCATTCGAAGACAACAAACGCTTTTGTTTTCCCGCGTTGTATGCGTGTTTTATTACGCTTATATACAGGGTGTGCACATAAGCGGACGAAAGTGGTGTGCTTTCGAAAAGAGAGAGAGAGAAAGACGCGTTCGTAAACAATTTGCATTCGTGTTTCATTAATTAGCGTACTTATGCGCGGTTGATAATGATCAACATTGTGTGTGCACAAAGAGAGAGGCTTTGACAATTCCGTTGTTTTCCATGGAAGGTATAAAGGAGGTTTTTTTTAATCATTTAGATTTTTTTTTTGATCGAAAAAAAAATGGGAATGATATATCGGTTTTGATTCATTAACACTTTTCCGATGGAAAATTTTGGTATTATACATATGTTAGATTAAAATTATATATGTTACAGTTTGAGTGTACACTTCGTTTATGCACGGACAAACTAGTCTGTTCATACATCTTGTAACAGCTCTAGTTCAATTGTTAATTTTGTACGACAATTTTAGTTATTTGCACTTAGATAACGCTTTTATGCTAAATATCAATCAGGTGGAAATTGATATGTCAACTAATGATCGAGAAATACGCGTAGTATCTACACGTCGTGTCAGTTTAAACTTCAATAGTTTGTTTTGAACACGTTTTCATAATTCAAGCTAAAACGCTAACCCAACCTAACCCAAGCGTGATACTTATGACGTCTGTTTTTAGTTTAGACGCAATTATATGGTGGTAAAATTTGACAGTTGACATTCAAACTTAAATCGATAGTTTGGGTATACCCTTACCAGTATGGGTGTAAACAAACAAAAGCTTACACTTGAACTGTGACATATACATATCAGTGAAAGTATGTTTTGTTATAGGAAATCTATCAGTTTTTTTCCAGGGTGTGTTGCCGAAAAAAATGTAAAAAAATATATATTTTTTTTTATTCTGTGATTTTTATAAAAATCATATATAATTGCATCAAAGAATTTACTGTTTTAAGTATAAGTGATTTTTAAATAGATATTTAGGGAATGCGGAGCATTTATCGTATTTATGGACCGCACGTCACTGAAATATATACAAATAGATTATTTTATCGAAATTTAGGGGAGACTTGTTTAATTAAGTACAGTAAGCCCCCCTTTAACGTCCCCTCCAATAACATTTGCGGCGTCCCTCCCCCCTATAACGTCATTTTTTTCAAATGTATTTAGATTCAATTTTTTCGAATGTATTTGAAACAAACAATAAACACGTAAAAATGTCCCAAAAAAATTGTTTTTTTCATTTATTGATTCCCCTAAATTCCCCCTATAACGTTTACTGTACTTAACTTAAACTTCTTACACTTTATAAATAAAAAATAACCAAACCTTTTTTTATAATGGCAAAGCTTTACTTTCACAAAAACCGAACTTATACTTTTCACTGTAACACATAATAGTGTAAAAGTAATAAATACGATAAATAGTTCATTGTACTAATTAATACAGTGATTAATACAAATTTATTTTATAAAACTTTATTAAAAATGTAATGAAATTTTAATTTATATTGTATAAAAATTTTATGTATTATATTATATATACAAAGTGAAAGTGTAACGATTCGAGATATTTTGGTTCAAAGAATCTGTTTCGAATTAGTGCGGGTGATTTAATTTCAGACTAATCCCAGTTGTAAAACGTTAAACTTTAATGTATAGTGCTAGTTTGTTCCAGTTTCATAATAATCATTCGACATTTTTTTGTTTTAAATGCAGTTTTCTAATTTTGTTTGTAGCTTCCGTGTTCTAAAAATCGACGGAGAATATTTTGATTTGAGAATTTCAATATGTATCGGCCAATGGCTTAGTTTTTTTCGCAACATTGAATTTAATTGATAAGTCATAAGGAGAGTCGTTGGATATAATTGTGAAATTTTTTGAGTTAAGATAATTTGATAAAGGTTTGAATTAATTAAAAATTATCTTGTTATTATCATTTTTTATTATTATATTAAGCCAAAAATTCCCTATCTGATTATTGAGGTGTTCATTTTTTCGTTTAAAATATATTAAAAATAAGGATACAAATATGGTATTTTGAAAAGCAGATATATCGGCTCACAGATTTAAATGGTTTAAAAAAATCTATGATGATGGTGATAGCGATCATGAAATCGCAATATTTTGTTGACGGATAATTTCAATATCACTTTGGAGTTTACTTTCCTCCCATATAAAAAATAAAAAAAAAACAATGATGATTATTAATCCAAGGCTTTATATCTAATATCTAATATAATTTGAAGTTATTTTCCTAATGAAAAAAATAAATAAAACTTCATGATACAAACTTAGGGAATCAGAAACGGAAATCGGGAATCAGTAATCGGAAACCGGGAACGGGAATCGGGAACCGGTGCGTGCAGAACGCGTGAAGACAATGAGAACAACAGGCCAACAGGAACAACGGGCCAACAGGAATAACGGGCCAACGGGACAACGGACGCTATTTTAAGTGGAAAAAAATCCAGTATTTAGAGTCGAAGATCTTATTATATAAGCGGAAACGACGGGACCAACGCAAGAAACGACAAAAACGGGACAGTCCCGGCGAAAACGGGACGCACGGTCAATTGTTTAACGAACAGGGATTGTAGGTGATACGAAGTTCACCGAGTCAACTAATATCGAATAAAACTCCAAACATACCAAAAAATCACATCGAAATCGAACTCTACAACAAACCACTGAAAAAAAAAAACGAAAGAAATCAATCAAAAGTCAAAACCTTGAACCGTGCTAGCCCAAAGGCGGTAATTGCAGCCGATTCCAATGGGTGATATATGCGAAAGCATCTAAAATCACGCGACAAGTGACAGGTTAATCGAGCACGATCTCCGATACATAAATCATCCGAATTCACGGCTAATTAAGCGTGGGGCATAAATTACCCGGCTCGTTGGCGACCACTCGACCGGACACGGTTAACCTCGGCGGCACGGGCTTTTCTTTTGTCACCGTCCTTATGCCGCTTTTTTCATATACGGTTTTTATTTTATTTGAATTTTCGGATTGTATGTTTGTTGTTTCGTGAGAAAAATTTGTGTTATGCCGAAAATCGGGGCGAATATCGGGTTGTTTGGATGAGCGACTTTTCAGCGACAAATTTTTCTTCGTTTAGAAATTCGAATTTGAGTGTGTGTATTTTTAAAAAAGGGTTTTTGTATTGAAAATTTAGGTGGATATTAGATTTTTTTTTAAGTGAGCAACAAATTTTTCGTTTAATATGAATTTGCTGTTTAGGCTACTTAGTTATGTTAGCGAATACGATTTCGTTTCAAAGTATTTTATTTTTTATTAAAAAAATATATATATCAAAAATTGGTGTGAATACTAGGTTTTGTTTAAGTCAGCAACTTTTCAGCGACAATTTTTTCTCAGTTATGAGTTATGAAGCGACTACTTAATTATCTCAACGACTGTATTTTGTTTCAACGACTTTTTGACATTGTAAATTTATTGACATTGTAATCCATATGAGATCTTATCGATCATATTATAAATAATTGATACGGTTGAGCGATACGCGACATGGTCAATTGATGGTTAGTATCATTAAACGTTCAATCGGAAGTATTGAATTTTATGTGTGTATTAAATATTAAAAATTGGGCTGAATATTAGGCTGTTTAGAAGAGATGACTTCTCAGCGACAAATTTGTCGCCGTATATAAATCCAAATGCGACTACGTATTTGGTTATTTTAGCGACTATATATATATATATATATTGTTTCAACAAATTTTTTCGACATTGAAAAATCATTCATATGTAATCTTATTGATTAACATGTTTGAGTGATACGTTACTCAATCAATAGATTATTACAGCAATTTCCTATTATAAGTCAATATCCCATTGAAAATGAAAATTTTTATATTTTACTATTATTTCAAAAGTTATGATGGAAAAAATCAATATCGCTGAAAGACTTTCACAATTTTTTTGTAATAAAAATCTTGCGAATAGTTTTACTTTTTAAATGAAAATTATTAAAATGTTTGTATAATTTTTTTTTAACCTCGTCTGTAATGATCGAAGTTACGACTCCATCCTCTACACCCAACCTCAAAATTTATAAAAAAAGTTGTAAAATTTGTAAAAAACTTTGTAAAATTTGTATAGAATTTGTAAAAGAGTTTGTAAAATTTAAAAATACCATTAAAAATTAAAAAAAATTACAAGTACCAAAACTAACCTACACTTAACCGAACCAGAAAACGGGAAAGCGCGACCTTGAACAGCAGAAACGCAGACCATAACCTCGGCGCTGAATTAGCGTTTTCTTCGGCGCGAATTACACGCAAAGTCCACACACTTTTCGCAGACCGCGTCATTTGTCAGCGACCCTTATCAGGGCCATGACAGCCGCGGTGCCGGCCATATCTGCCGACAGCGAGCGCCTGGACTGCGGGGAGGGGGCAGGTGCGGGGGTCGCGAAAAGGGCGGGAAAAGCGGACGGGGGGTTGCTTTGAACCGGATTAGCGCTAATCCTTTGGCGAAAGCTCGGAAATCTCTATCCGTTCGTCGTCTGTGTGCAGAATGAAAAATGGAGTAATGATGTTTTAATGCCGGAGCCGAGTGAAAAAATTCGCTAGTCGTTTTTTCAAATGTTGAATTGTGTCGAGCTTCGATTTTGTGTTTGTGCGTGACGATACGGTGGGTAGAATAAGGGTGAGACTCCATGGTGATCGCGAGCGGACTTCAACTTCAAGTATAACTGTACTAGCTGACCCGGGGAACTTCGTATCACCTACAATCACTGTTCGTTAGTCTTGTTAAAACTAAGCTGAAAATACGTCCCGTTTTCACCGGGACTGTCCCGTTTTTGTCGTATCTTGCGTTCGTCCCGTTGTTTTCGTAAAATTGTTTGATTTGTCCCGTTTTGTCGGTTCATATATTTAATTGTAGGGGGCATTTTTTGCGGTGCGTCCCGTTTTGGGTCCTTGGTCACCCTAGGTTAAATGTATTATGTATTAGTTGATTGGGTGATATCGTTAACGACAATACTTTATTTGCCATCAATAAACACATGTCTTCTATCATGATCAATGTCTCATTGTACATTTCTGAAGTCATTTGTAGTGTGGGATTTAAAGTTTGACAGCGCACACGATGCAAAACATCCTCAGACATGTCATCCCTATATTTCGGATTCGAGGGGAAACATGTCGATATGATAATTGCAAGCAATGATTTGTATATAATTAAAAATGTATTAAATTATTAAATTAATTATATTATTTTTTAGCTTTCCTTTAAGAATTTCCCTTTTATTTTTCTTTGTGAACCACCTGGTGGTTAAAGCGAACAAAAGAAAAAAATAAATATCCAAATCGATCGAGCGGTTTTTAAGTTTTAGCGTTAAAACGAAACAGCGATTCATTTATATATATATTAGAAGATATATTTACTAGGAAAAAGACACGAGTGTTAATGGGGTGATGCGTTTCGATAACTTTTTACCCATTATGGAGAAAGGCCTTAATTTAAGTTAAAAATGATTTTTTTTAAATTTATTTCTCGTTTTCGTCAAAATAAGTCTTAAGTATAAAAGTGTTCTAGATTTATTTGCCTCTTATCACTAATTAATCAATGAGTGTGAGTGATAAAGAATATGTTCACGCTGTAAATTCAAAGTCTTCAAAAATGTTATCTTCCCATCACTGATTAGTCAATGACTGCGAACGATAAAGAATTCATCAATGCTTAAGAATATCTGTTACATATGATGATGAAAGCGATGATAATAGTGGTGATCGTGTCATCATGTTCATGCTGTAAATTCAAAGTCTTCGAAATTGTTTTCTTCTCATCACTAATTAGTCAATGAATGTGAGCGATAAGGTATTCAAGCGAAGTATACTTATTGCTTATGATAGGGGTAACGATGATGATTCGATGATAATAATGATAATAATTTCATCACATTGAAAAAATTATACTGATAACGACGGTGACAATAACAAATATGAAAACGATGATTATAATGATAACAACAATGATTCGAAATATTACTATTAATATGATTTTTCTTTAAAATTTCATATTAAAAATAGCATCGTACATGAATCCATATTTTTTAATACAAACATGAGTAAAGTGTAACAAACGATGTTGTCTTATTATAATTTTCTAAATTCATATTTTCATAAAACCCACATAATGAACATTCATGAAAATCGCATAATATTTTCAAGCTAGTTTATACAAAAATTCATATTATTTATATAAAATACGAAATCGCTACTATAGTCCAATATATAAAATACAAAATCACTATACTCGCAACGGGCAACAAAAGCGGCGTTCCATATACACTTCGCGCTCTTTCCTGTGGGCCGAAATCGAACGAAATACGACCACGTATCATACGTCGTATGCATATTGACACTCACATAAATACATACATAAAATGAAACATAAGAAAATCCCTGAAAACTTTCATAAAGCCCCGCCGAATCGATACCGTATCGCATGGGAGACGGAGATAAAGTGAACCTCGAAAAAATAAATATAAATAAATAAAACAGGGACGGAAAAGAATAAACGCGCTGTGGACAAAAAGAGAAAGAACAAACGGAGGAAACAAAAAAAAAAGTATATATATATATATATATATATATATTTATGGAAGAAAATTATTGAAGAGATCCGTGCGAAACAAAACTCGAAGTATTTACGACACAATGGAAAATATTTTGACACAAATTTGTCTTGTTAGATGTCTTGCGTACCGAATAATATATAATACTAGTGTGACAATTTGATTATGGGAATCATATAAGCAATAGATTTTTTGAATTATTTTTCAATTAAAATTAATTGCAAGGCTTCTGAAGTTAATATTCAACACATAATATTTGCAAAAATTAAAAATATTATATTTCAGATGTAGAATTAATAAATCAACGATTTTTATACTAAATCAATCAATAAATAAAAATAATATTATTCATTGAATTGAATTTTTTTTTAATTTGAAGTGATTGAATTTTTTTTTTTGAATATTTCAAGTTTAGCGTCAAAATGATATTTTAAAATTTATATCAATATTTTAACATTCGATTTCATATAATAATTAAATAAAAGTATCATATTATATACAGTGTAGTTTTTTAAAATGTTAATAATTTTTTTTTGCCATCATGGAGATTTATGTCAGAGTAACTTGTTAATTCCCTATTTATAATAGCGGATATCTGTGTATCTGTGTATCTGTTCGATGACGCTTGCGACTTTTTCGCGAATATGGTCTTTATATGCGTATACAGTTAATATCTATAATATGATGCTTATTACCTACTGCCTCTGGCTTTGCCTGTATGTCGTAATTGTGACAATAATAAATAAACTGGTTTTATCAATTGAATATTAAATATATTCAAATCGAGTACGGGCATCGGGTAGCAGATGTTACTACTGGCTTACCCATTATAATT